>VXAC01001334.1:0-153120 GCA_013399225.1 Rhipidura dahli
TATTTATTATTTATTATTTATGTTATATGTTAGGTAGAATTCTAAGCTTTCTATACTCTAGAGGTAACAAACATGATAGGCCTATCCTTACAAGTTTGCCATTCAACCAGTGTTTAAACTCTGAATTTATCTCAGGAAAAACAAATTTGCAATGCGTTAAATAGCATTTTTAATAACTCAATATTCAACTTTGTTCCAAGTTTTAGCCCAATTTCACTCTATTTACCATAGATTATTTGGACAGATTATTTTCCAGTTTTATTTGTGAACATAAAAATTCTTTAAGTTAGATTATATTCATATACAGAAGAAAAGCTAAAATCAGCTTGGATATCAGTCCTAAAAAGCCAAGAATTTTTATCAAGGAACTTATGGAGACAAGAAAAAACTACTACAAAAGAAAGTAACAACTTTGTAGCTTCATTTCAAGATAACAAATGCAGAAGATTGATAAAACGGTACTTTCCCATTTTATCTGCACATGAATTAAGCTGTATGAATCCAAAGAAGCCAAGTAATATAAACAGAAACTGTAAAAACCAAACAAGCACAATGGATGTACAATCAATGAAGTAAACTCCTATAAAACCAAAGGCCTTATAACTAAGAAAAAGAACACTTTTATTACCCAAAGTATTCAGAAGTGATCACCTGCAGGAATAGTGTACCTCATCTCATACTTGATCTCGTGTATCTATAGGCCTAGGGCCATGTCAAAAATCAGTGTTTTAGTATTTTATTCCAGCTCTTATTAATTATATTTTAAAATGCTTCATTTTGTCAGTTTGCATATTCTCTCCTTTTATGACTTCTTTGACAAGCATCTCTGTAACTAAGAATGGTGGCATTTGCAAGATAAGCATTAAGAAAATTTTGAGCAACCTATACCTCACAGAAATTTCGTATAAGGATACATAGGCTTAAGGGAAAAGAGTTCTGGTGTGCAGTCTTGCTATGAAGAGTCATTTCACACCTATGAACATCTAAAAGGTAACAGCAGAAAAAGAAATTGGATCATTTAAAGAACACAGAGGCCAATCTGTCTCTTCACTGCTTCTGCCACAGCCCCCAAAACCACACCAGGCTTTAGAAAAGGCTTGTTTGGGCAATTGACAGTAGGATGTGGAGTTTCTCACTTCAGCTCATTGCTTCCCAAGGCATTCAAGTTATTGCTACATAAAATTCATGTTCCACAAAACGTAAGGACTTTTCTGGTAGCTCACATGTACAGGCTTGATAGATTGTCTCCTGCTCCAAGTGAGATGCAGCTTACACCTTGTATTACTGTGGGCAACAGAGTAAAGAAAAGCTGAATACCACAGCAGGATTTCTTTCACGCAGTTGGATCAGGCTGAGAGACTCTTGTACCACCACTTTCTGTGCTACTGCTTTTCCAGGTAAGTGTGTCTGGATTGCAGAACCACTTTCCCCAAACACTGAATTTAATTTTTTTTTTTTTTTTTTTTTTTTTTGTAAAAAGAAAGAGAAGGAAAGGAAACAGACTTATAAAACAAAAGCAAGAAAAGAGAAATAACTTCTTTTCCTTCCTCACTCCTTTCCTTTGTTTTCATTAATAAGTTGTTAAATTAAACTTTCACTTTATTCTCTGCACAGCCACTTTGTTCCTAGGATTCTTTTAGAATTAAGATTTACTCTGGACAAGAGGCTAATGAGGCTGGCAGCAATACTGTAATTTTGTGTGGAAATGAGAGAAGACATTGCTTCCACCATTGAACGGACCAAATATCAATACTTGTTTACACAGTCACTTTCATTACACATTGGAGAAATTTGGTTCCCTATGTCCATATGAACAAACCTTATCTTTTTGGATAGGGAGAAATTCAGTACACCCCAAAGAGTAGCTATCTGGTTCATTGATCACCTGTTGAATTAAACTGCTCAGAGACAAGAACGAAGTGTTAATATAGGGAAGAAAGAGCTTTAGGGAAGGTTTTGATAGGAAGAATGAGGAAAGGGAGAAACCTGATCCTGTAATATTATTTTGGGCAGAAATAAATAAAACCACTCAGGATACTGAAATACGTCAGTAAGGTAGGCCCAGACCTGACAAATATCATTATCCTAGAAGGCCAACAAAACAAGTCATTAGCTTGAAAGCAGCCAGGACTTAGGCAGAGTGTTTAAAGTAAAAGACTCACTTTAATATTCTTATTCCATTAATAAAATGGGATCATATTTTTTTAGTCTTCCTGCTCCATAGGAGGTGACACTACAGAACCATGTAGATCTCCTAACATGTGAGATTATTGCTACTGATTAGTGTGAGTTACTGCAAAGCTGGTTTTTTTATGCTAATATCCTTAATGCATTCTGAAAAGCAGTAGTATTAGGCTTAATTTTTTATCATTTTACCATTTTCAACCTAAGATGTTGTTTCATAGATTTCATCTTTGAACACAAAAATCAATCATCTATGTAGTATGTTAAAGGTTGCATGCTGTTCCTTAGGTCAGTACAATTCTGACAACAATTAAGTAACCGGAATGTTGGATTTTTCATTGCCTGTTATTTTTACTAAGTAGCATATTCAGAGGGCATTTATTACATTTAAATTCATTGGCTCAAAATACTCTCTAGAGACAAATTTTTAAAATAATATGCATTTTTTTCCATGCACAATTGTAGAGAAACACTGCCCTCTTCTGTCAAACCAGGATAAATTTCCACAGAGACTTGCTTTAATTTGGAAAACTAGACTGGATTTGAACAGATTAAAAATGCTATTTTTATTTTAGAAATAAGACTATGTGCTATGTCCAAATAACATGTTTGAAAATGTTCATTACCTTTTTTTTGTTCTTTCTACTCAATCAGTAAAATTTCTCTTTTCGCCCGTTCAAAAAGACATTTCAGAACTGCTAAAAAAATGGAGATCTATTTCAACTGTTTTGTTTCATAAACAAGCACATCAAATTCTACAGTTACTTTCTTGTGTCAGTAGATCTACTTACGACAGAAATTTCACAAATCCAAGTTCTAATTTTTCCTTCTTTAGCGATTTATGTACTGTGATCTCTGATAATTATTGCCATGTTATTTTGGCACCTTTATCAATTTATCAACATTTTCTAATATTTTGTTTCTTCAGAGCAGAAGAAGAGTACTTAATATCTTTTGCAAATTTATTAGCTTTACCAACATTTGAAATTGGTGCAATATTAATTTTTCAATAAAAAGCAATATTTAATTTTCAAAACAGTACCCTTCACCCAGCCTGCCTGGAATATTCACTGTCTAAAATGTGCTTTTGACAACAAAATAGAAAACCTACTCTGTGGGTCTATTAGCTCATTTACTAACATAGTTATCATCAAAGTGATCAGCACACAGAGTAAGAACATCCTCACTGCTTTTGCCAAATAAAAGAAATTTTAAAAATAGCTTTACACATAAAATTCTGTACCAAATCTACCTCTTAAAAAACATGTGAAAGACAAGTCAATAAGGAAAAAACAAGTGAAGTTTCACAAGCATTTATAAACTAAAATCTAAACCATTTTAAGATATTCTGACATACAACCTTTTCCTCTAAAGCAATTTTGCCACATTATTGAATTAAGATATTTCTGATGGCATTTGTATCCCATTCCTTCAAAGACTTTGAATTTAACTTTACTTAGTAAAACCTTTAAGACATACCTCTTTGGTTTAAGATATTCTAACAAAGTACCTCATTGCCTCCAAAAGAGTTATTTTCCATGAACTGGACCTGTCTGCAGATGTGCACAAATATTGCCAACTTCAGGATCAAATTTCAAAAATTAAAATAAAACATTGTGACAAACACCAAGTTCTCTGCCAAAAGATTAAAAAATTATATAAAGGCATAATAATTAAAATTTCAAAATAAAATCCCCACATTAGATCATCTTTTCACTAATGGTAATTATGAATTTTAACTCCTTTTTGAACAATGATAAGTAAATGACATTAACTGAATGTCCATTTAAGTACATTGTTTCAAACTGGTCTAATATGAATCCAGAGAAAATCCATTTCAAATGTGTTTGGCTTTTAGTCTCATGTTTACTTTCAGAAGTTTTTAGGGAAGTAATTTCAGCCTACCCAAAGTATAAGAAAAAAAGTGACAGAATTTTTCTCCTGTATTTTTGTTTCCATGCAACAGTAAAAAGCTCTATCTTTTGGTTGCCTCCAAGCCCTCTGCAAATTGTAGATTACAGACTCTCAGAGAACTCTACAGAGAATAAATATAGGACAAAGGGTATCTTATTTTCCTGGTCTTTCCCTTGCTGTTCTCAGCAGGTAGTGGGACTTTATTTTACCTCTTGTAGTTTCACACTGGCATTCAATGCTGGATCTAAGCATTCCTTCCCTCCCACTGCATCAAAGGATTATAGTGTTACAGAGCATCATAAGGCTTTGGAAAATAATGCTGAAAATAATTGCATTTAATGTTTCAAGGTTTCTGCATAGAAAACCAAGAGTATTCCAATCAATATTCCTGGGGAACAAGTGCCATCCTTCACATAGTGCATATATTAAGGAATATATTTGGACCCAGAAGAAACAGGGGAGAAAAACAAAATAATAAAGACTGGGAAGTCATATCAGAGAAAGGACAAATATACATATTTTGACTATGCAAATTTTTTTAGACAAACCTTTATGAATAAAGAATGTGGAATTTTAATACTTGCTAATATTAAGTAATAACATAAACGGATTTGAAACTACAAGAAATAAGTATATGGTCAGAGAAATAGGGACAACTAATATTGAAACAGTGAGATGAAACAGCTGCAAGTAAATTCATAAAGCCTTAGACTCCAAGATGAAAAATTATTTAGATATTTGAGGGGTTAGAGAGTTATAACACTGTCAATAGATAGTTGGGGATTTAAAAAAAAACAAAACCAAAACCAAAACCAAACAACCTGACTTATGCTTCCAGGTTAAAAAAGCAAGCAAACAAGTATGTGTCTAACTTTCATTATTTGACCAAATCCTAGCCATTTTAGGAAAGGCCACCAGAGTAAAAAAATGCAGGAAAGTTAGACAACAATAAAAAAAAAAAATCCAGAACAAGAGATCATGTCCTTGTCATATTTAATAAAATGACTGCTATGACTGCAGTAAAGGCGCTCTCCAGTGTGATAAGACTTGAGGTGTGATTGAAGTTTTTGTTGTTTGCCTGCTCTTAAATGTCAGACTAAGGCAACAGAGGCCTACTTCTGACAAATAGGCAAACTGGAAGGTGGGCAGTTAGGCAGACAATGTAGCAAGGTGGAGTTTGCAACTGCAGTCCTTTCTCATCAATTACAAGCCTTTACAAATCTCAACATTCAGCACAATTGCAGCACACAAATGTAAAGTCCCTATTTTTAATAGGTCTTGTTAAATTATTGCATCACAAATATCATCCTCTTGGTGCGTATTAAATATTGACTTGCAAAATTAATTGAAATATTCATGTAAGTTTTCTTAATAACTTGAATATACTGAAACGGAAAATCTTTTACAATTATGGGTGATTTTCAACCAAATCGTTCTCTAGATTGCCACAAGACCGCATAATTTTTTCCATCATTAGAATTTCTAATTCAGAACTACATTATGGCAAATGCATACAGCATTTTGCTCAGGAAGGCTCCTAACTATTGAGAGTAGCTAGATCACAAAGAGCAAGGCATTTCTTGGTCAATAACATGCTAAAAAATTTATTAAAATAGTTCTTGGACTGAAGGTTGTACATGGAATTTAGTGAGTTTAAAATGTCCATTTATCTTGATTTGATCGGTGTATGTTTCTGTTGCTTAAACGGTTAAAGAGGTTTCTTCTATTTAATTTTCCACTTATAACCTGTCATAGTTTGAAAGACGGGTGTCTGCTGAGAAAGGTGGGAAATGTCCCTCGGAATGGAAAATGTGCCCCCCTTCCCTCCAAATTATTATAACATTGAAATTATGGGGCTTTCAGGCAAAGATATGGGAAAAGGAGTAACAGTTCTTTACTAGTATATATATACCTATAAGACAAGGCAAACAAACACCCCCACCGGCAGCAACAGCAACCAGAACCAGGAGCCCAGTGACAGCCTTCTCTGGGCTGTCAGGCCCTGTCCCCTCGGTGCAGTTCCGGTCACAGCCGGCAGGGGCGCTGTTGGCTCCCGGCCGGGCAGGGCGGGTGCGATGGTTCCCCCGCGCCTGCAGGGGGCGCTGTGGCGCGAGGGCAGCCATCACACTGTAATGGCGGGTGAGCGGGCGGGAGAGATGGAAAAGGCACTCCCTTTACAAAATCACAGGGGCTGCCAATCCCAGTGCCCCTCCGGATGGTGAAATGGGCTGTAGCAGGAACTTTGGACCAGTGGCTGGAGCGGCAGAGGTGGACACACCTGGGGTGACAAACAAAATGTAGCAGAAACTCAGCAACTATAGAAGGAGCTGCCGGATGTCCAGGCAGGCATGGGGTGCTGGGTTAAAGTATAGCAAAACACCTGATGCAACATCAGAAAAACAAACAGCTAGGACATGCTCTCTCAGAACAGGACGAGGGGATTTGGGTCCTGGATTTCCCCTGAGGCACCCGAGTAGATGGTGAGAGTCCTTTCCAGTGAGAGCCAGTGTTCAATAAGGTCCCAGTCTAATGGTCACTCTTGCGAGCAAAGCCTCACTCACAGCAAAAGCAGTAAAAGACAGAATTCCATGGTGGCAGCAAATTCTTCCCACAGCAACTGCAGACCAGTCATCTCCCCTTCGATCTGAGAGTGAGAGGGAGCAAGGAGTTGAGCCCAGCTCCTCACCTCCCTGGCCAAAATCTTAGAGTATCTCTGCCCTTCCCAAGAGAAAGACCCCAGCTTAGAGAGTAGCCAGCTGCACCCTTCCCCCTCCTCCTTCCCCCAGCAACCTCTTTTATGTATTGGTCTTTCCCATCTCTTAGGCTACAAATGGGACAAAATTTCCTGAGAGAAAGAAAAGGAAAAAAAATAAATAAAGGAAAAATCCTAACCACCAACACAACTCTTTGAAGTTACTGATTATCAATATTTTCTCAGAAAAAAATCAGGTAAAGGAAAGCCTGTATAGAATACATCAAACATGATCAAAGTATTCATCATTAAATAATCTGCATATCTCATTCAGACTACTTATACAGTATTGGTCATATAATACTGAATCTTCTTAAAGAAATTGTTTTTATTTCAGAGCATTTCCTTCATTTTGCTAGTTTACTTCACTGCTCTCTCTTCTTCCCACTGTGACTTTCAAAATGAATTTTTTACTAATAACATAGCTGAAAAGAATGCAACATATGTGTTCCTTGATTTTTTGTTCAGACAAAATAAAAGTAATTCCTGTTTTCTTCACAGTTTGCTGAAACACTGTGGTATGCAATCCCTACCCTCAAGGAAAGGTGATGAAAAAGTTAATAACTGCAAAAAGTAAGCCGTGCATGCACTGCAAATACATATGCAAAATAGTTGATTTTTTTCCATAAGATAAAAGCAATTATCACTCATAATCAATAGCTAAAATTTTCAACTTAAAAATCTAAACTTCAACCTCCCATTGAGATGGAAAAGCAGGACGGAAGTATGTTTCTGATTACACTGTTTTAAGCAAGTTGTTGCAATTTTCTTAATCTATACTTCATAGACTACAATTAATTTTATGGCTTTTAGAAGCAAAGACAATCTGAATGTGATGTCTTACAATACACAGTTAATCAATAGGAAATAGATTTTGCAACATTTGTTTCCTTACAATGTGTTTTTGTAATAGTTCCACAGAGTGAAAAAAACCCAAACAGGCTCACAGAGACAAAATGTAGGGTTTGGGATCTGCTTTGTTTGTTACTCAAGTACCTTAAAAGAACATATGTCCGGTGCTCTATGAGACTAAATTTTAATCTGAAATGTTCCTGACCAAGAGCTTTAATTTGAAATGTTAGCTGAACGGTCACAGCCAAACTCAATGCTCATTAAATATTTTCTAAGTATTTTCTATGGAAAAACTTTGTAACTCCATAAGTCTGTCCCTGTCTTTGATTACTCTGCTTCTCTGACAACTTGCACAGCTCCCCATAGGATACTGGACCACAGGAGCAGGTCACAGTGTCCTTGAGGCTCCCATCTGGAAGTGGACATTTCCTGGTGACCCTCAAGCAGAGAAAATTTTCTGGATTAAAACTTCATAAGTAAATATGCAGTTAGGGAATAAGTAGAGCCTCTTCCCTCTTCTTATGCTGTGAAGGGTTGGCTGGAAAGTTTTCTACTGTGTTCAAAGTATTTTTTTATCAAAGATTATGAATGATGCTGAAAAGAAAATATGAGACATGCCTTAGGTATGATTGTGTCCTCCAGTTCCCCTGTCAAGGGGGCTTTATTCTCACAAAGATGCCTTTTAGACTAGGTTTAAAAGAAATTTATAAACATAAGTTGAAAATATTAATTCAAATTTACTTCCAGAGGCACCACAGTGTGATCAACAGAGTACTCGATTGGGACACAGGGACCAGTTCAATTCTGGCTTTGCTATTGACCTGATGGGTAACCTTGAGCGAGACACTTCACATCTGTGTTTTCCATTAAATCTGTTCATCTATTTATACTGTGGACTTGAGGAGGGCATTGTCCCTTGTTTTGTGTTTGTATGGTGTTTAGCATAGTAGCACCTGCTGTAGTCTGCTCCTAATGTAATTCATAAAACTAAAGAGACAATGCAAAAAGCAAATAGGTCTAAGAGACCATACAGAGTTTCACAATTGCTAAGGACAGAACCAGACCCAAAGGATTATCAGGTTCATGAGATTTAAACCATAGGCAAAGTTAAACCCATCTGCAAATTAATTTACAAACATGCAGTCATCCAATGACCATACTATTAAGCAAATAAAAATGAAATCATAGAAAGCAGTGTGTTGCCTGTCCACTCCCCTTTATTGTTTGATCTAACAAACCAAGAGATTTGCTCTTCCTCCTAGCTCAGCCATCAACCTTGAAAAATAAATTGGTACCTGAAGATCAATTTAGATTCCTCGTGTTTAAAAGAGGATCAATACAGTTAATGGCTGCATTTTCAGCACACTCGCATGCAGTCTACCACTGGTTATCATGCAAGAGCTAGAAAATAAATTGGGAATCCTACTATAACAACCCTGTGCTGCTGATAGAGAGGACCCAATTATTCCTTTGCATGCACACACTGCATCTTTGCAAGGGCATGCAAGGAAAGGTGTTGGCCCACATGACAGAAATATATTGGCAGTGACAGGCTGCCAATTTTTATACATAGGCAAGTCACTTTTCTCACATATCCACAGATAAAATTAGTATGCTCAACACCATATAGCACAGGATGAATGTCAATAATTGCAGAGAAGTCCCTCAGGTTAGGCTTGCTTCAAGTGGAAAGCATACAAATCACTCCCAACGTACCTTCGTAGTCTTACTGCCTAATTGCAAGTATGAAGCAACACTGTGAAACAGAGCAGCCAAGAAAATTATATGTAAGACTGTATCAATGTGTTTATTTGTTGTAAGGCATTCAAATCCTGTTACGGGCCCCAGCCAAGTTGTCTTTAGCTAGCACTATCAGAGACCTCAGGAATTCGTCAAGGTGAGAGAACTCTAAGCTGTTCTAAATCGGGAGAGAAGCGGTCTGAAGAATGAGATAACAGGACAGCAAGAAAGTGAACAAAGAAGGACTGCACCATCCCGGACTGGAACCAATCAGGGTCTCTGAAAGGTGCATGCAAGGCGTGTGGACAATAGGGGTGACCCAATTGCGTCATGCGTGATCGCATGAACAGCAGCAGCAGAAGTGTATAAGAAAGGTGTAATGTAAACAATAAACGGCTCTCGCGTTAATCAAATTGGCTCGTAGTACAAGGGTCCCGTGCGTCCGCATTTATTAAAAACAGATTTTCTATTTTGATACTTTTATCAGGGTACTGAAATGCTTCCAATTTGTTCAGTGCTGCAGTCTTCTCTGAAATATCTGTTCTTGCCCAAGACAACTAGTATTTCTACTCAGTTTGTAACAAAACCAAAGATGAGCTTATCTGAATAAACTGAATGGCCCTGCTAACTGAAAAAGTACTTACTGAAAAATAAAATAACAAAAAGGATAAAAATTAGCATATTCCAGGATTATAAAATCCATTTGTGGCAATCTGAGTTTTAAAGTGTAACAAAACAAATGTTTCATGTATATTCTTTGTGAACAAATGCCATAAAATCACAAATTAAATGGGTTTGACCCTGACACTGTTTATTAAAACTAAAAGGTAGGGTTTCTTAATGCAGAGGAAGTTGGAGGTCTATTTAATGATAAAGAATATGTTTCTCGTACTCTTATGAATGTCTTCTTGGGAATAGAGGGGTTTTTTTTATTTTCCATGGACAGTCATATGAAAATAGTACTCAAATAGGCAGCATCTACATACTACAACAACATCCACCAGCTCAGTTTTGCTTTGTGCTAGTCTGATGCCCTGACTCCTTACTTGGGTGAATCAATTTTTGTGAAAAGGGGAGAGGCAAGGAATTAAAATTGATCAACAAAATAACACAGAGTAATACTTTGATATACAGACACTAAGTATGAAGGAAAGCTACTATTTTTCTGAGAATCTGTAGGACTATCCTGTTGTCCTTGATTCTGTCAGGAGGAGTTTGAATTCAGCTTTCCTAAGGTTCAAATATTTCATTTTATTTTCAGGGCCCACTTTGGTTTTGTGATGGATAGTAAATCTCAATAGATGGCTTCCTTGTTCCATATGATGTAATAAACTTTTTTCCATTTTTGAGTATTTCATCTGAATTTTTATTAATTTCTCTGCTTTGACTGTTCTCTTTTCCAAATGCCACTGTGCAAATAACCCTAAAGGTACAGGAAAACTAAACTAAATTTTATGAATATCTATGTTCCATAATATTCAGCACTTTATTACCCACCTATTAAAGCCTATTACATGGCTCAGCATAAAATATTAAGTTATGTTACATTTTCTCTCTAGTTGGACATAGAATACACATAGAATGGTTAAGATTGAAAGTGATGTCGGGAAATTGTGTGGTCAAGCACCCTGGTCAAGCAAGGCCACCCAGTGCTTAAAGGTTACCACGAAAACATTTAGACAGCTTTTGGATATCTCCAGTGATTGAGACTCCACAACCTCTCTGGGCAACCTGTGTCAGTTCCCAATCACTCTCACAGTAAAAAAAGTGTTTTCCTGCTTCCTTTTGTGCCCACTGCCTCTTATCCTGTCACTGGGCACCATTGAAAAGAACATGTCTCTGTCCTTTTCAGATATTTATACATATTGACAAGAGATCCCCATCCAGCATTCCCTTCTCTATGCTTAGGAGAAGCATATCCAGGTGTCTCAGCCTTTTCTCATAGGAGAGATGCTTGAGTCCCTTAATCATCTCTGCTGCCCTTCATTGGACTCTTTCCAGTATATCCTTGTATCCCTTGTACTGGAGAGTTCAGAACCGGGCACAGCACTCCAGGTGTGACCTCACCAGGGCTGAACGGAGGGGAAGGATTCCCTCCCTGCCCTGCTGGCAGCACAACTCATTGTGCAGCCCAGGACACCACTGGTCCTCTCTGCATGTTATGGCTCTTTTTTGCCAGGAATTCCAGCTCATTTTCTGCAAAGACACTTTTCAGTCAGTTGGCCTCAGCATATATGGAGCTGTTCTTTGTTGTGGAGGAAACTAAGCACATTAGGACTTTTGTCATACATAGAATTAGTGCTCTAAATTTCTAATATATCTGATCTTAAACCAGGTAAGTTCTCTCTTTTACATTGAGCAGAATTACAGAATTCCAGAATGTACTGAGTTGGAAGGGACCCTGAAGTATCATTAAGTCTGATTCCTGGCCCTGAACAGCACCATCCCCAAGAATCCCCCCACGTGCCTGAGAGCATTGTCCAAAAACTTCTTGAACTCCATCAGGCTGGTGCTGTGACCACTGCCCTGGGGAGCCTGTTCCAGTGCCCACCCACCCTCTGGGTGAAGAACCTTTTTCTAATATCTAACCTAAACCTCAAATTTTCATGAATAGTATAAAAAACTTTGCTGGCATCCACCTGGTGACAAATACGAGCAAACTCTGACAGCCAGAAGTAGAAAACATTATAATCATCAAACCTCTTAGATCCAAAGCGTCATTTTTTCCAGGACAAAAAAAATTATTATCTTCACTGTGTTGGATACTTACTTTGGGGGTTGACATCTGTTAAAGTTTTTAAATCCTTTTAGGGTTTCTTAAATGAATACCTACTATTCCATTATTGCCACGAGGTAACAGATTCTAAAAAAAAAAAAAAAAAAGAAGCGTTGTTTTTACACAGCTTTAATTGTTTGAAATGATAAGTTTCTTTGTTTATTTCCTCTGGAGTTTCACATTTACCCACATACAGCTTCTTTCAGCTTCCCCAGCATCATGACAGCAATATGTAGTCACTTAATAAAGACAAGATTTGTTTTTCAGCCAAACAAATTATTTGTTACTGGCAGAAGCTCTCCCCCAAAGGAACAAAAATTAAATACAGTTTTTACTTGTTTGCATGGCTACTTTTGTGATTTTATCCACTCTCAAACAGTAACTGAAGGAATAAATGCTATTCTGTTAAACTTTCTCAAGTAATCCTCCTTCCTCACTGCAGGTATCTTGCAAGTTAAGATTGGAGTATATTTTATAAATTTTATTTTAAATAGTTTTGGACCCAAAAGCTCTGCTTTATGTAAGTATTGTATGTATAAACAATGTATATTTACTGAAAAACCTCATAGGAAGAGTATTAAAACATATTTTTCAACAAGGAAACAACAAGATCACCTCCATGTAGAAGCACTACAACAGATTGTAAATTTCTATGCTCTAATTTTGTTAAATATAAGTACAGTAAGGTCTGTCAAAAATCCTTTTGGATGAAATTTGGATCTTATTATAATGAGTTTACAATTTTTTTCTCTGTGATACTCGGATTTCATACATTGACTGCATGGACTTTATTTACTACAGTAGATTTATGCATATACAATAACTTTGAAGATCAGGCCATTAAGCAAGGATATACCACAACCAATTCAATTATTCAAGCTAGAAATTGGTTCTGGTTCAATACTCTCAGCTTGTCTCTATTTTACATCAGGTAATTTAACTCATGCAGGATCAGTATGCAATTGAAAGGGAAAAAACTCTCTGTTTAAACTTCAGTGATTCCAGATGTTCTAAGAACAGGGAGCTCAATCAGTTTGAGGTATTAGAAGTGTTATTATTGTGTAGCATATGAGCAGAACCCTAAGGAACAAAGTCACAAAAAAAGAATATTCATGGTAAAAAATATTTGTTTATTCATACTAAATTTTATATGTTTGAACTCAGGCTGGAATTTGAATTAAAAGCATTACAGTAACACTATAAGTACTGTACTTCCTGATAAGTAAATAATGAGTACATCTTCAAATAAAAAACAAACAAACAAACAAAAAAATTAAAGCTCGTCTTTATGCTAATAAAACAGTTTTGCAAATCCAGAAAGATTCCAAAAAGTCATGGGTAAACTTCATACCAGCATCTGAGCAGTTGGATGCCTATGCACTGGAAGTATTTAACCTTTTCCCTGTCATTAGTTAATTCAATCTTCCCCCACCATGGGAAACAGCAAGATGCCTACAAAAATTTCCATCAGCAGCACTGAAGTAATTCCCTTCCCCCCACCTCCCTCATGACTGCTCTGATTTAATAGCCATGGAAAGTTCCACAAGATCATTAAACCCCTGTAGTTCATAGCATCCTTCAAATGCCATAGAAATCAAGATTCTATGGACCAGTAAAATAGTCACCCATTATCCTCAACTTCTCTTCTAGTCATGTCTTGCTTTTGACATTGCTAGGATGATGGAAAATATGTTTCCTGCCCAAAATCACCTTTTTGTACCTGTCACTGGAAGTTTTATGAAACCATCCACCACCATCAGCTCATGGCAGAAAAAGAGAACTGACTCAAATAATGTGATTTGGGTCATGAAACATCTGCAAAATGGTCACATTATTCTCACTTCATGTTCAGAATTACGGCTGCTTAATTTTCCAACAAGAAATGGCAAGGAGTATTATTTGGTTGTTTTTACTACTATTGCCTATTTTGTGGAGATTATATAAACTTCAAACTGAACAACTATGCTATAAAATAGCAAGTCCAGTTCTTTTTACAGGCAGACATGTGAAGAAGAACTTTGTTCAGACTAAACTAGGTGGAGAATAATTCCAGTTGTATAGGAACAAGATTTAACATTTAAAACTGTACAACTTCTTCCTACCATCTCTGATCACTTCTCGTCACTCCTGTTATAAGGAGAATATTGTAAGAGTTAATGCGAAATATTTTGCAAGGCATTTAGTTCTGGAAATTCTGTAGTACTAACAGAATCCCTTAGCCATATCTCTTTTACTTTCTTTTAAGTGAGATTGAAGAGATCTAGAAATCATAAGATGGAACTCTGTAAGAACTCTCAGAAATATATATTCATATAGATGAAAAATAACTACATTTTCCATACATTTATATGTGTGTTAGTGTGTGCAGATGCAAAAATTGTCATTTTCAATAGGCTTGAAAATGCATACATGTTGTGGGCATTTATTGCTAGCCCGAGCCCAGCGACTTCTATGCTGGAGCGTGAGGTGCTGCAATCTTCCAAAAGCGTCTTATAAGCAAAGCCACTTGGCAGGATCAGCCACACACTCACACATGCATGCCTGCACAAACGCATGGACAGCTTCAGTAATATGGGTCGATGGCAAAAAGGCAGGAAGGGTCCCCACATGGAGTTCCACGGGATCTCTTTAATGCATCCACATCATGAAAGGCTCCAGAAGCAAGACAGAGAATAATGAAGAGTACAGGTTTAAGTACAGAAGCGGGGTGAGCACCAGGAACCAATGGTCTGAGGGCACAGGGGTGGTACAAAGGCAGGACTGGGAATGGAAACCAATAGGAAGCTCTGGGGGAGTGGCAATGGCAAAGGCCACTGGGGGGAACCTGGAGTGGAGAACTTTTTAGGATGTGAAACATACAAGGTAGCAAAGGGGTGAGCGGCCAATGGCCAACCAGGAACCTAGAACTGGGTATATTACCATAACAGGGCAAAGCATTCTGGGAGAAGCTTCTTTTCTCACCATGACCTAGGTATATGTCTCTGGTACTAAGGACTGTCTTACCAGAAAACTTTCTACTTTCTCTACAACAGGCTGGCAGGCTGTGTCACGCAATTACTTTTAAAAGTGCTCTTGCCATAAGATTATCAGGTAAATTTAAATGCTGACCCAACAGGAACCTCCAAAACCATTTTGCTCAGCATCGTAGTGCTGAGTGTTACTTATAAGAATACACACAGAGAAAACATCAGAATTGTTGAATATAGACTATCATTCTTCCTTTTAAAAGTGGACTTGAGCTGCAAAACCTGAATGTAAATCATCTAATAAATTCCAAAGCATTAGACCTGAAAAGGCAAGGATGTCACTTCATTCATAGGAATGTTTTCGTAGATGGGAAGATGAGACAGGCCTTGTAAAACAATACTTTGTCAGTCATCCCTTTGATTACATTATTAAAAGATGTATGTTCCCTTGCCAACAGCAATATTTTATCACTCTTTTATTAATAAAACTTCAAGCAATTCTCATATTTCAGGAAAGAACAAAAATTTAAGACCAGATCAAGATATTTTAAAAGACAATCATTAAGAAAAATTGTGTTACTGCTGCAACCTTGTACTGGAGACTTTCTTCCTCTCTTTTATAGGACCCTTGCTTCATATTTCATAAGATCAAAGAGGCAACATGCACAAACATATATGAGAATGGTTAAGCAAACTAGATAAAGTTATGCAAGTATCTTTAACATGGTAGAAAAATTTAGATAAAACTCTGTCTTCTCATTCCTCCATTATGCCACATCAGAGTCCAATTCCCTCTGACCAGCTTCTTTGACATATTCAATGCAGGGAGGGTGTAACATTTAAAATATATTTACTTATTTGATGATATTTAGTGTTCTATGAGAGTTCTGATTTAGCAGATATTAAAAACAAAAATGAAAACACAATATAGCAATTCCAGTATACAATTCAGTCACAATACCACCATGATTCCCACTAACATGCTTATTTGCCATGACACTGGGTGTTTCCAATCTCCAGGAAGGAATGAGGAGGTTGAAGCCAGCTCACATCTGTTACACTCTTCAAAATTATTTTGCTAGTTATCTAGTTTTAGAGAAATTTTCTTGTCTCAGAACATAATATATAAACCCATCACAAACTGCATGAAGCTCTTTAGACTAGTAACAGGAAACACTGATCACAAGCCTACATCTGAAAGCCTGATTTCCCTACAGCTTATGATGGACTGTAAAAGCATAAGCCCATACATTAAGAGAAGCAATAGCTACACAGAGAATGATAACAGTCTCAACACTAATGTCCTAAAATAAGTTGAGTTTTGCTGTGGATACATGTTACAAATACATCCTCTTACACAGTTGACGGAAAGGTTTTTCTGTGATTTCTCTTCTAATAGGCAAGCTTCAAATCCTGCATTCAGTTTCTGACGCTATTACATGTTCTGACAAAAGCACATTAAAAATTAATATTAAGCAGCGTAACATTAAGAAGCTCTGTGAATGACCTGGGGGTCCTGGTAGATAACAAGCTGTTCCTGAGCCAGCAGTGCAGTTGTGGCCAAGAAAAGCCAGTGGGATCCTGAGGTGCATTGGGAAGTGCATTGCCAGCAGGTGGAAAGAGGTGATCTTGCTCCTCTATTCAGCCCCGATGAGGCACATCTGGAGTGCAGTGTCCAGTTCTGGGCTCCTCAGGACAAGAGAGACACGGAGCTCTGGAGTGGCTCCAGTGGAGGTTACAGAGCTGATGAAGGGATGGAGCTTCTCGTATGAGGAAAAGCTGAGGGAGCTGGGGCTGTTCAGCCTCGAGAAGAGACGACTGAGAGGGGATCTCATCCATGTCTGTCAGTGTCTGCAGGGAGGGGTCAGAGCATGGACCAGGCTCTGCTTGGTGGTGCCCAGCAACAGGACAAGAGGCAAGGGGCAAAAACAGATGCACAGGAAGTTCCTGCTGAACATGAGGAAGAACTTCTTTACTGGGCAGTGACGGGGCACTGGAGCAGATCACCCAGAGAGGGTGTGAAGTCTCACTGGAGATACTGAACTGTCTGGACACAATCCTGTACTGTGTGCTCTGGGATGACTCTGTTTGAGCAGGGGAGTTGGACCAGGTGACCCACTGTGGGTCCCTTCCAGGTGACCCACTGTGGTCCCTTCTGTGGACCCATTCTGGGACCCTGTGGCTGAAGTTTCCTACTAGTACCTGTTTCATCCAGTACATTGGTAAAGGGATTTTTTCAGCTTATATATGAAACTATCAAAATTTTCTGATAATAGACTGCACTTTGTTACATAGAAGAAAAAATGCTCAGGGCTGACTGGCTGTTAATAGCACCTGAGACACTGACATATCTTCAGAGGACAAAATGCTGAGCTAAGTATTAAAATCAGTAGGAAAAACCTCACAAGCTGTGTAAAAATCTTATGTAAAAGTTGCTTATAAAAATAGGTAATCCTATGAAACCAGCTGCCAAATTGGAAATACAAATTCATTTTAAAAAATTAACCTTTTTCATTAATTCCTAGGAGTAACAGAGTATATTTAAGACCCTCAGAATTAATAGACTGACAGAAAATTTTCATGTTATAGAGGAGTATTGATATGTAAATGACCTAATGAAAGGCAAGAAACTGTATCCTGAACTCTCTTCTTTCATTGCCATAAAGGTCTTGACATGCAGACAGATTTGCAAGACTGGTATAGTGACATGATGACATATTTCTCATTAAAGCACCTGTTCACTTGGCTTCTGTAAGTCTCCCAAGATGTTTTGCACAGTACACATAATAAGCTTTAAAGTGCTCATAATATCCATCATTTGTATTTTACATGATACAATGATGGTAGAAGTGTATTGTTATGCATATTAGAGATTCAATATCATACTTTATGCCTTGAATGTTAAAAGAAATAGAGGCAAAGGCTACTTTACTGCAGCTTGGATAATAACTTTTTATTTCAAGTACTTAAATTTGTCATCCTTATTCGAACACACATACCAGTCTTTTTCCCAGTGGTGTAAACTTTAGTTTGAACAGATCCAAACTACAACACAGATTATTTTTTACATTTGAGAAGCAAAAATCTGGCAGAGTTAAACTCAAATAATACCTCAGCCCCATTTTGCCTACGCAAAATCTATCATGATGATACTGTTAAAGAGCTATGCTTTTCTGTGATATCACCAAATCCAGAAGTATATATCATTTTGACAAGATCTTGGTCCTAATTCTCAAGAATCTAAACCTAACTGCAGCAGGAGAACAGATGGTGAAGGCATGTATCTTACTGCATCAGCCTGCCAGTCATTTGACAGTGGATAAATTGTTAGTTACACTCTTCTTTGTGCTACCCCTTGGAGTACTACATACACATTGACTTTTTACAAAGGAAGAAAATATACAAAAAATATTACAAAATTTCAAAATTCATTACACATCACTGTCTTCATATATCAAAATGCTGTTTATAGGAAAGAACTTTTGACTTATTCCTTTGTTGTTCTTCAGTCTTTGTAATTCTTCTCTTTAAGCATCTTTCCCTTTCTGCTCTTTACACATTATACACCCACTTACTTTCTATTTTCAAAAACATGGAAGTATCCCTTATTTGTTCTCCTTATGGTAAACAAAATAAGTGTCAAAGCATTCTTAGTAAAGAAAATATATAAGTTCATCTTATTTTTTTTCCCTCTCTTTCACATTATTCCTGCTGTAGGGCAGCAGTTACTGAAAGGCCTACGTCTGGTTAAAATCAAAGTTCAAGGTGGCAAAGGTCCTTCTACTGATCAATTGAAGTTAATGCACCTCATGTTCATAGTGGTCATAAAACATGCTGTAACCAGCAAATACCTTGGTTGACATTCACTCAGCAATGCATAAAGATTATTGAACTGTTAGCTTTGAAGTTCAGACAAAAGATAGCACACATCTGTCATGACCACATTAGCTCCCCATCCACTAAGAATTCCTAAACAGGCAGCTACAAAACTACAGGATATAGCAATTAATATAGAAAACAAATATCTTGTTTGAACAGAAGCCAGTTCACCAAGGGCAAGATAATGATGATGATGATGTATGTTGCACTCCTCAGGTTCTGGCAAAAATCCCACGCCCTCCCAGAAGCTTCAAGGGCCATTTGTCCTGGAGGAGACACCCTTTCTTCCAGTGACATGATTTGACATGGCTGAAATAGCTGACAAGACAATTTACCCCCTCCATTTTACTCAGAAGTACATTAGGCCACAACAACCCTTCCTCTATGAGTTTTTTTGTCTGTCATTTTATGGGCGGAGTCCACCATTTTACATCAGAGAGATGTCAGTGTATTAATCATCATTCTGCTCTTTTGGCTCACAGCTTCCTTGATGCCATCATGGTCCTGTACTCTCAGGCAGCCCTGTGCTGGACCAGGAAACACTGTTGGTCCCAGTGTCACCAGAAGCACAGTAGAAAGGGAACCCCCTGTCATTACAAGCACACAGGACCCTTCTTTTGTAAGAGCCATTCCTTGCAAGTTTTCATGCTGTGTTGTAACTAACTGACACAAATTTCTTGACACTGCCATACCCACGTGTTCTCACAGGCAGTCTTGCAGTTTACTGCCCCTTCCTTTGGGTCAAGAAATATTCAAATATGAAAGTAGAATCATACAGTGAATCACAGAATTATTTTGGTGGAAGGGACCTTAAAGCTCATCTCATTCCATTCCCCTGCCATGGACAACGACATCTTTCACTACACCAAGCCCTGTCGAACCTGGCCTTGAACACTTCCATGGATGATGTCAGAGACTGAAATGTTATGTTTCATGCCTTAAACATTGTTATGAAGGAGTTTTGCCCATTATGGCAAAACTGCATAAAGAAGCTGTGACCACAGAAACTCACCCCTCCCTGAAGATGCCTGACTGGAACTTCGGACTGTGAGTTAAACTGCCTAAGGGAACTTGAGATAAGATAAAGGTGACACTACTGTTCAATTATCTCAGGTCTAGGGAGAAGTAAACAAGGCTAAAGGAGAATACATTCACTGGAAAGCCAAACCCAGCAGCTATCCTAAAAATCATCCTTGTCTGGGTTTGGGGTGGGGGGAGGCCATAGCCCACAGGCTCATCTGCTGAGGGCAAGTTTGCACAAACTCCCCCACAACCAATGCTGGGGGAGGAGAGTTTTGGGTGTGCGATGCAACCTCTGGTCAGAGGCAGTGAACACCCATCCTCCTTTACAAACTGGCTCAGCTTTGAAACCTCCCCCAGCCCCGGAAGGCCACATCCACAGGACATTCACATGAGAAGGAGTTGAAGAGTTGTCATAATCCATTGAAGACCTCTGAAGGCCCCCCAGACTTCTTTCTGAGGCCTTGCACCAGAGCATTGCATGTGACACAAAGTAATGCAACAAATCCAGAGTCTGTTGCAAGAGACAGTATCAATCTTGCCCTCCCTCCAGGGGAGGCACCTGACCCAAATGTATATTAATCCATGGGACTCGACTTTGTTTTTTGGGGGACCCTCAAAGAAGGGTCCAGAAGAGCAGAGGAAAAGGATCATGGGATGCCACTGGGATCCATGGAGTGGTGATATTTTCACTTCTCCCACCTCTTTTCTATTTATTTTTCTCTTTCTCTCTCTCTCTTTCTCTCTCTCTCATTTACTGTTAAGTAAAATCCATACTATTGACTTTGGCATTTGGTCTTATTTGCATCTTAGCTCAGGCAGAGGCATTGCTCTAAAAATTTTAATAACCTGATCATAACAGATGGGACAACCACAACTTCTCTGGGCAAGCCATTAGAGTGCCTCAGCACACCCACAGTAAAGAATTTATTCCATGTATCTAACCTTCATATCCTCATAAAGAACCTGTTTCTGGCTTCCCTGTAGGCCCACTTCAGATACTGGAAGGTTGCTGTGAGGTCTTCACCCAGCCTTCTCTTCTGCAGACTGAAAAACCCCAACTTTCTCTGGATGGCCCCAATTTTTTTGTCCTCTATATATACACTTTATATACAGAGACACACACACACAGAGATCTGTATGAAGGACTATACAAATATGTATAAATACAAATTTTTCTCTTTTATACATAGATACATAATTTTATCTATCAACATAACACTATATAATATATACTTTTTACACTTTAAATGATGATTAATGCATATAATTCATATAATACATAAACCCTTTAATCAGCACTATTCTGTCTGCTGCACCTCAAGGGCAGTCACGACTTTTGAATGCAAAACTCATTTGCCTAATGTTGCAACCCTCAAGAAAGTTTCTTAGCTGTGCTAATTAATGACCTTGTTCGTAAGTGCATGGTAGCTCCATTCCCTGTGAATGGCCACAGCCTTCCCAGCACAGTCAGCACTTCTCTTACCACCCTCACAAGCCTTTGTCATAACATGACTGTCAGCCCTTTCATCACTGGCTTCCTGCTGACTATTCCTCTGCACCAGATAATAATCATGGTCTTTCAAGAGCAATGCCCCATTGCTTTGACTGATGTTGCTGTTCCTTATGCAGTACCTGTGATCTCTAAGAACAAGAGACACATGCAGCCTGTGCTCCAAAACCTGGGTCTTGCAGCTTTTGTAGCAATCAGGACAGTCTAACAGGACAGTCTTGAATTCAGATTCTGCAGCTTATTTTCACCATTGACCTAAGGACAAGGAAACATACAGCACCAGCCTGTGCCCACAGGCTTAGCTCTAAGATCCTCTAAAAACTGAGGAAAGGAAGCTTCCAGGCCTGAGCTCCCATTTAGAAAAAAAGAATAATATTCATTCTGATGAGAAGGTATAAAGGGCTCTGTACAGAGTTCTCTACAGGTCAGTTCCCACCATCTGCTGTAGGTAAACATCTTACATCAGATATTTATACTATTAGCTTTCATGAGAGTGCAGACACACTAATCAAAACCCAAACCTGAGCACACTCAACTGCTCTAGACGACTATAGAAAAACAATAGACTTTCTGAATACTTACAATAGTCTTCCTGAATATTTCCAATAAGCATTAAAAGATCTTGAGGTCTTTAAACAAACAAAACCCTCCAAATATTAAAATGATCTACACATTTTTAACTTCCCTGATGCTTTAATGTCACATTTCAAAGCCTTATAGAAAAGCCCTAAGCACATGCAAAATAGGCCTAAAGAAATAAAATGTAAAACTAAAGTTCTTGTACAGATAGAAAACCAGGGATAACTTTCCCCTAGCAGAAGTGATGAAAACTACAGGACCTTGAAGCAGTTTAGATGATAGATATGTAGCAGTTTTATGATAGATATGTATGAACAGGCTTTTGATTTTATATGTCACTTGTACTCTTAAAAAAAAGATGAAAGGAAAAAATAGACTGAGGGCCCATAATACTGTAGAAGTAGAGTATATAATCAGGTTGTCAGTTCTTTCCCCAAAAAACTGTTCCACAGCTCCGAAGTAGCTGAGATCAGATGCAAACTAGGAATGTAGCAAAAACTCTTTCAAAGCCAGCAGACTTGTTGTATGATTCTTTTGAATCTCAAAAGAACTCCCTCCTCCCACAAACACCCCTCATATTTTGCAGACAGAAAATCATAACTTTAAAAAAGAGACAACATATTTTAAAAAAAACTGATTTAGCAAACTGTGGTCTCAAAAAGCAAGAGACAAGTCTTTCCACTGACTTTTTTAATGACTGTTTTTTGAGTGGGTTTCTTTCAATACTTTCCACAAGAAATGTGAAATTCTTCCCAATTGTTTTTTAACAAATAAATGCAGAGCATGCTTTCTTTGAAAAGCTACTTATTTCTAGGGCACTACAGTTATCACCTTTGGTCAGGACTTTTCAAAGCATCCAATGCTAGCAGAGATAGCAATATCTAAGTCCTCATAGATACAATACTGATGTTCCAGGTCACAGTGGCAATCAAATGAAGTTGATGTGAAGTTGCTGAACTTAACTTTTTGACCTTCTCACATAGCATTTCTTGAATTCTGCAATTTTGGGGTAACTTTGGGGGTTTTTTGAGTTTTCTTCCTCTCCTGTCACTAACACGAAGAGTTTTTCGTATTACCTTTACAAGACTGTTCTCTATGACTGCAGCAATTTTACAGAGTGACATTCAGGATGAAACAGAGTGACATTCAGGAAGAAAGCACTAGCTTCAAAAAAGTCAGTTTCTAATCATGCAGTTTATTCTGTGTATTCTTTTTTGTTTACCAGAATACTTCTAATAACTGTGGAACAGTAATAGCATCTCTTTAATTAAACATCTATTGGAAAAGCAGAAAAGAGACTTGGGTCCAAGCTTTGTCAGTGAGAAGGGAAACAGAGAGAGGAGGAGAAGAGTTACATTCTTATAAAGACAGATCACAGCTGGGAATTAATCTCCTATACCAATAAGTTTTGAAACAAAACTTGCCTGCAGAATTCATCAGAACAAAAGCAGATTTGTTGTAACTAAGTGCTATAAAATTGTTTTTCAATAAGTTATTTCAATTCCTTCTTGAATACCTTGCACCACAAAAGTAAAACAGTTTAACCAAAACCACTTCCACTTTAGTCTTATTCAAGTCTGAAATATGAAATACTTATTTCCACAGAGAAATGAAGTTATTACTACCCCCAAAGCCCTATTTTTGTGAGAATTCAAATACAAGTAGGTTAATAATTGAAAACAAAAAGGTTTTTTTCTAAATTTTTGTATTCTGTACCTTCAAATTTTACATGGAGATTTTGTCAAAAGGTTTTTTATTGACATAATAACACAGTGATATTTTTCTAATGAAAACATGTATTTCTAGTCTTCAATTAAACACTACCGTGTTTAATATTAATACTTTTAATAACAGTACTTTCAATAACATCCTTGCTTTTTTTTTCCTTCCCATCAGGATCCTAGAATGCCAGAATTTGCTTACAGTTAAATTGCAATAATTATTGGGCAGCACAGGTTGGCCAGAAACCTCTGTATTTGATGAGGTTACATCATGGATTCTCATACCATGGTTACATAATCTATTTATAATTGTACTTGATTGTTTTTTCCCTGCTAGGAAACTTGAGAGAAATCACCATCCAAACTATGGTGGGCTGCCATTGGCCAGCTGGCTCCCACCCAGCAACCCTCTCACTCCCCCTCCTCAAATAGAGGGAGAAAATAAGATGTAAAAGCCTGTAGGTTGAGATAGGACAATCATTTAACAATTAACCATTACAAGAAAAACAGGTTTGACCTAAGGAAATTTAATTTGTTGCAAATTAAAAATAAAGTTGACTGGTGAGAAAGAACATTCTTTACCCTTCCTCTTCCCAGACTCAATTTTACTTGTTCATTCCCGACTCCTTTACTTCCTCTACTCCAAGCCCTGAAGGGGTATGAGAAATGTCATAGGTCAAGCCAGTCCTGAATGACCCAAATGTCAAGGGTCAGTCCATGACAGCTGCATTAACAGATTATGTGGTGATTGTATTTAACGGAGAGGAACAATTCCTGTGTGCGGGGATCATATTTTGGGGTTTTAAATTCAATTTTTAAAATTAAAAATCAATTTAGTTGGACAATATTTTTCACAAAGTAGCTTATTTTTTTAAAAAAATGTAGCTGTGGTTAGAACAGACTATCTAATGCATTGTGTCAAATCAGTGAATTATAACTAAACTGAGAGAAGGAAAACATTTAAAATATACACCTTCCTCTCACCTCAATTCCCACATCACTCCAAAAGGAACAGCTATGTTAATATTTATTTTTTTTAAAGAAACTTGGAACCTCCTATGTAACTTGTCTAAAAAGGATGGCAGAGGACAAGGCATGGTGTCTTCCCACCCCCAAGCCCCGTGAGCTTTAAGAAGTTACCTGAGATGTAGTAGGATCCACTCCTGTCTTTTCTTAATCCATTGCAAGCATCTGAATCTGTATCTTTCATGCCTAAAGAAAATATAGCAAAAGATTCCGTTTTAATCTTCAATAATTCCACAACATTTTATGATTCTAATGAACTACCTTTAAAATCAAAAAGTCTAGAAAAAACCCAAGTATTTAATTACCACTTCCCAAACTCCAAAGATTCCAGCTATTGGAAAACACAAAATGAATCCTTATTCTCACATGACTTCATGTTCTTTGTTCTGTTACGTGGATGCTGATAGAGTGTTTAGCAGAGAAATCCTTCTGCTCTCTAGGGTTCTGTGAGAACTCTGTCTTTCCCACACATGCAAAGTAAAACAATGGTACAGTTTTGTAAACTCTCTCTGATAGTTTGTATTTCGGTCAGAAAAACACTGTCTGCTATGTGCCCAGCACTTGGGCCAACCCCTCGGGGGGTGGTTGGCCCGAAGAGCCAATTACCTTGTGACACTTAGCACACTTTGCAAACTACCTTATAAAAACCTTGAAAAATTAGTAAATCTCAGCTTGCCAGCTGCTTTTTCTATGCATTTGGCTTGTGTGGTTTTTCTACATGTCCATGTTGCACAGCAACACTGTTAGAGTTTTGGGGGTTTTATTTATGGTCAAAACCTCTTGGGTGTCTGAATCTCACAACAAAAATTTGTACTTTTATATTAGAGTCTGAGGATATACCAAACAAATATAAACTTCAAGTTTGTTCAATGAAAAGTGCACCTTACTACAATTAAATATCAATTTCAATCCACAAACACTTCCTCTAAAAAACACAGTGCAAATCCTTATGAACGGGTTCTCTTTGCACCCAAATATTGACATTGACATCTTTCAAACAGGTTAACATCATACTTACTTTTACCTCATTTTTTATTCCCCAAAAAACATAGAACATTTTACTTCTTATACACTTCTTGCTGGATATTGGAGTCACTTCTCTATAATGCCATATTCCAGCAAGCTTCTGCCATCAGCAAGAGATTTTTTTCAAACATATTTTAGGCTTTGTTACTTTGAGAGCGTTGGGGTCGATTTGAATATTCAGTAACCCTGGTAATTTTGTTAATCAGGAGATGTCCATCACTGGTCAGCTTCTTCTCCAGCACCTCTTTTTCCTCATCATTCACTACTTTTACACCAACATCACTGGCAAGTTACAGACCTGGTTGCAGGCAATTTATCATTTCCATATGACCCCCTTAAGGGCAGCAACAAAAACACAAGTCAGTTTTTACCTTGTCTCAAGCTGTCAGCCTCAAAACCTAAGCAAAAATACTGGAGCTGGCTCATTCAAGAAGTAACATCGTAGCAGTTATTGCTATCAACTCAAACCACCTCACATTCAGAATACTAGGCAAAAGTATTTTTATATTAAAATATGCAGTCTGTACCAGACAGATTGGTTGACACTGGAAGCTTTTTTATTTAGCATGAATAAGAGAATCTTTAAAGAATTGCATTAAAAATCAGAATGGGTCTACCAGACTGCCACATTTAGTTAATAATGCATCTCTTCTGCTTGCATATTCAGGACAGCTTTCATGGTCATAAGTATTTTCTCTGTATAAAATTTTTGTTTCAACACTATTTCTAGAGATGTGGGACACTTCTGATGTTCCTGATCAGGAACAAATGTCTACAACCTGAAACTAATATTAGTGCTCAGTATTTTCTGCCACAAAAATATTAGAGAGTCACAAGGTTTGAGGCTGTGAACTTCCAGGTTACCATTTTCTCTCCTGGAGCTGAAATTTCTTCAGTGGTCATCATAACAATCAAGACAATACAACTGTATTCCATAAACCCAGTGTAATTGCACTATAATGTGAGCAATATGAGATCTAAATAAAAGTAATATTTTCATCCAAGTTATTTTTTAGGTTTCTATGTCTCTCCAACATAGTGCCCCTCACCCCTTAAACTGGGGGTGGGAAAGATCTTTGGAGGGAACACAACCAGGACAGCTGACCCAAAACTGACCAAAGGAATTTCTCACACTATGCAACATTTGCTCAATTATATAATGAAAGGAGATGGGGTGGCATTTGTTATTATGACATTTGTCTTCCAGAGCAGTCACTACACATACTGAAGTCCTGCTTCCCAGGAAGAGGCCAGACATTGCCTGTTGATGGGAAGCAGAGAGTAAGTCCTTTGTTTTCCTTTGCTTTCATGTGCAGTCTTTCTTTTGCTTTATTAAACTGCCCTTTTCTTGACACACAAATGTGGTTTTTTCCATCCAGAGAGAGCGCATGGCAAGCAAAGACTATGATGAGTTAGATTTTTTTCTTTTTATATATGCATGTTCACTTGTGTGATCATTATTGTCACGGGTTGACCCCGACATGACACACAGTTGCCTGGTCGAATCGCGTTTCTCTCAATGTTATCTATAAAATCCCGCGGAAGGCGGGAGTGGGGACTTTCTTCCGGCCCAGGGGTGGCGGCCAGGGCGCCACGGTCCCACCGGGACACCGTACAACCAGTACCTATTGAAACCAAGGTAAATGTGAAAGAGGTAGACTTGTAACCATCGGCTTGCAAAGACATATCTTGACAGCTCAACCTAGAGTTTTCTTTAGCCTTTACAGTTTCTGGTGTTCATAATTTATAAAGTGGCCTTATTATAGCTGGTAATGAAGATTCAGAGCTTGAAAAACAAGTTGGGAATTACATTGCTCTAACTTCCACATACATCTTTCGGAAGTGTAAACATACCTAGCTAAATCAACTGCTCATTCCTCAATGCTGCACTGAGAGAATATTCAAGCACCAAAAATTGGCACATATAACAACCATACTACTTAGTACTGGAGATACCTATCTACATTATAGGTCAATTCTACTGATATGTATACCCATGTGTTTCCCTCTCCAGAATCAATTGGCATTTCCCAAGCATGCTGAAGTTATGTTTATATTCACAAATTTAAATTCAATTCCACCAGCAAAACCCATGCAAATAAAGATATTGATCACAATTACACTGGCAAAAACACTCACAGTGCATTTATTTTTCCCAGTGAAGAAACAGTAATTGATTCACTGTAAAGATGGTTGGCTTGGAATTTTTAAAATGTCGTAGAGTTTCCAAAGTATAACGCAAAACTAAAACGAATGTGCATATTTATTAAATACTACACTGAATTGTTAAACACTTTTACTGTGACTGAATGCTTTCTATGAGGAGTCAGTTCTGGCTTCTGACAATGAGAAATGGGAAAATGATCATAGTATAAAATAAAATAATAATTTAACACTTCACCTTAGCGAGTTAAGGTTACACATCTTCTCCCTGACCCATATTCAGCCACACCATGTGAAGATCTGAGTAATAAAAATTTTAAACATGGCTACCCTATGATCTGTAATGAGGTTCGCAATAAATGAAGTGTTCTAATTAAATATAATGTTTTTATAAAGGGAGACTTGATACATATTTTATCTCTCCATTGGCTAATACATTCCCATGAATATAGAACAAAACTCATTGTTAGGACATTTGGATTACATGGCAAACAAAGATGAAGTCTAAGACACATTGATGTGTGTAAAAATTAGCCTCACTGCTATTTAAGGAGATTGGAAATTATATTTGAATTGGTGAAATTTTATTCTTGTTCTGGGTATTCAAGAATACTCTTTAGGTATTTCAAAGGTAAGTCATACTCAATAAACAAACTGAAAAAACTAATATAGTCAGGCTAATGTAATTGATGCAATAATTTTCAATTAATAATTAAAAACACAGTGTTATGAAACAAACTAAAATCCTTCACAAATCTTTTCCTAGACAAATAGTCTTTTAACCTGTATTGATATAAAAATAAGTTCCCCACATTGTAAATTTTTTTTCATTACTTATCATAGAATTGCACCCTGGGAAGGAACAGATAGAAAGTAGACAGTAACGGACTAAGTTCTCTTTAAATACCTGGTAGATGTCTCTACCATCGACCTAAAGAACAGAGCAACAAGTTTCAGTCTCCTCTGCTGTATTTTTGCTCTGGCAAAAACAGCTTTCTACCAGGCTTCCAGCATTCTATCAGGCTTCACATGACATGGCAGTTGGCTGAAAAATACAGATTTAGTTTTATTGCTGCTGCTGAAAAATGGATATTTTGAGAGTGGGTTTACC
This sequence comes from Rhipidura dahli, assembly GCA_013399225.1. Classification (NCBI taxonomy): domain Eukaryota; kingdom Metazoa; phylum Chordata; class Aves; order Passeriformes; family Rhipiduridae; genus Rhipidura; species Rhipidura dahli. The sequence goes on from VXAC01001334.1 coordinate 29,223, forward strand.
CTAGATGGTTAAATTGCAATGTTTAGAACCTTAGCAGTTATTTGGAGACTCAGCTGTTTTGTTTAGCGTATACCAAAGCCGAAGTGCTGTCCGTTTGCCCTTTTGTCCCCAAGCAGCAAGCTAGGAAAAGAACACACAATGAAGAAGTCAAAATATCAGCAAGTGAACACAGAAAACAATTTATGACAATGATCCACATTCAGATGAATTGCACCATGAGGAAATATGCACTGTGTGAAAGGTTACTAAACTTCTTCTGCTACTTTAATGGACCACATGCTAAATATATAAACCAATGATGAAAGAGTTTTCACAATCTAAAAGAGAAGGAAGACATGTCCTGAAACAACAGCAATTTAAGTAAAAGATACTCCTTTGTTTTGACAACTGCAGTATTTTATCTTCATGAATAATTAGCTAAATTTTAATTTAAGTGGAAAAGTTAGCATGCCCTAAGTATTACACAGAAAATCCCAAACTGTGAAAGTTCACAATGTTTATTACCATTACTTTCAATACTTTGGTTTTAACCAAAGTTTTCAGCTTCCAAAGTATGACAACAAAAAATTCTATTCTGAAGTTATTATATTTATCTTTCAGTCTTCAATTACAGTAGATGTGCTCCAACATTATTCATTTTCTTTTCAGCAGTGCATGTAAAATTAGATTATATACATCATCTTCTGAGCCTTTCTAGATGTAACATTGATTTTCATCTATTGCAATACCTCCATGAAAATGGCACAATACAGAAACAGACTGGTTGCCACTTTTTTTACCCCAAGGAAGAGATAAAATTTCTTTAACAACTGTTGAACTCATACAATTTTTGTTTCCATTGCTTATATAGGGGGGATTTCTTATGGGTTTTTTTTGGGGGGGGGACAGGGGGTTGGTTGGTTTGGTTGTTTGTTTTGGTTTGGAAATTCACTTAGGATTCTCTTGAGATAATGAACTGAATGTTTAGCCAAACATAACATTTACTTGCTGAACTAATATTTCAACCTTTACTGATACAGAAACAAGAAAATGTGAATTTTAATCTGTGAAAAAAGGCTTTATACCTGCAAGACAGTTAAACTGAAATTTTCTTTCTGCAGAGAAGGAAGAAACTTCCAAAGAAATGTTTTTTAGTTACATACTTTCAAAAATAAAGGCTGATATTTTTTGCCCATGAAGCAACAATGAAGTCCAGATATAATATATTTTAATACATTTTAATTTTTTAAGGCTATAGCAACCTTGTACAGTCTTAAATTGCTGAATATTTTCAGTGTCTTGGATAAGATAGTTCTTGTTTACCCAAAATAACATTAAAACATACAAAGCTTGAGAACACACAGTCCCTTGCATCTCTTGACAATACAAAAACCTAATTAGCATGTAACAGTATCATAGCTCAAGAGTCAATGCTTGACTTTATTGTATTTTGAATCTTTGTTCAATTCATCTCTTGGAAGGCTGTCTTACAAGACTTATTTTCTAATAGTATATTTACATAATTTAACATTACTGCAAGATTTTAGGTGTTACTAGAAAAAAAAAAAAATCCTTTCCTTCTCTATTGCTGTTGTTGTATGGGAATAAAAGTGGGAGGCAGTAACAGAAAAAAGCAAGTTTATACTATGAAATACAGTCAACAGTGCAAAGATCCTGAGTAGTACTATGGCTTGCCTAGTCCATTAAACACGAGGTAATTTAAGTCTGCTTGAGTTTGCTTGGCTTTTAAAAAAGTTTAATCAATCAAAACTAAGTCCTTCTCAAAGATAAAATGATTGACCCTTGCTTATGAGTCGGAAGAGAAAGTTTTTATTCTAGGTTCCCAGAAATTAGTACATCAGGCATGACAGAAAAGGAATTGCAAGAATTCTGATTAAAGACTAAAAATAAACTTCTTTTATCTAAAGAAGCCTAACAAGAACAAAATGCTTTGCTAATCTTGCCACTAACCTATTCCATGTCTAGGCTTTGAGGTCATATTTCAAAGATTCAAAAAACAATATAAAATAAATAATTGATGTCTCTCAAATCAGCATATCTCTACACCATCATTTTAACATAAGACATAATATATTGCTTACAATTTTGTGTCATACTTTATCATGTAATGTCTGTCAAATTAAAAGTGAACAATAGAGTAGGTAGACACTTTCAGCAACTACTGTATTTTTTCCCAGTACACAATTACTCCTCCAAAGTTTCCAGAAATTTTTTAAATTCCAAAATAATAAAAAGCCATAATGGGACTTATAGTTCTTTCAGTAATTTATTTACATTTACAGAGCAATGTACAATTATACTCTTCATGCATAATTTACCTTAAAATCCTCTAAATGCAGAAGGTTCAGTTTCACTGTGATAAAATTGATATGCCATTGTGTTTTGACAGAAAGGCTCTTAGAGAAAAATATTATTTTTCTGTTTATCTCATGCATAGTTTTGATATCAGTTAATGGTCTACATAAGAATAAAAAATTCAGTCACACTGGAAAATCTGTAAAGGATGAAATTTACTCTAATGAATTGTAAAGAGTGACAAGGTGAACCATGGAAAAGGTTAGTTATTTAGAAATCACAGGCTCTGCCCAGAAACTAAGAGATTAACCCAGTGGATTTATGGGTAACTATAATGATACCTTTGAGGTAATCTTTCCCACAGGGTCCACAACTGGATTTTTAGAGATAAGTACACATAATAAATACCAGACTGAAACTGTCAATCTGCCATTCGATACTTCCATTAGTATCCCAAAGTCTAAAACTGACAAGGTGTGGAGAAAGAACCATCACTGTCCTGCATGTGCTCTGAGAGGTAATCCCCACAACACTGACAATATTTTCAAAGGATGTGATGCCACACCATAAGCGAGCATCTTCACAAGATTTGTTTTCCCAGAAACCTCTGTGGTTGAAGATATTTAAACAGATCAGGTCATCTTCATATGTTAAAAAGCAAAGCATCCCTTTTAAGACAGGTAGATCATGTCTCAGACAGCCAGTCTTTTATTGCATAATTTATTCCACATTGAGTGGTTCTACTCAGTTGCTGTGGAGTCTTAATGGGCTTTTGTTGAAGATAAAAGCAAGTACTCATCTAAAAAACATACACATCAACCACTCTCAATGTAAATGGAAAGTTGTTGAGAAATTTTTGCAGGAGAATGGACGCTGGGATGCACAACCCAGCTTTCCCAGCATTGAATCAAGCTGAATAAAGGATATGCTATCTTTGATAACACCACAGAGGAAAGAAAAAGAAACAACCCAAGGATATGAAATAAGGATGTATTGACTGCAGCACAAAAGAAGTATAGTTTAGGAATCACTGAGACAATAGGTTAGTTCAGCAATATGAAAGAAGTATAGTTTAGGAACTGCTGAAACAATAATTTAGTTCAAAAAGGATTGATACATTATGCTGAACAAAAGGATAAGAAATGCTGAAAGATGGAGAATAGCAGTCACAGCAAGTGTCCAATCAGAAGTTTAGACGCAACATGATAACAGTAGTAAGCATCCAATCATTATACTTCTTTTCGGCCGGATGATGTTCGAATCATCACGTATTCAGAACTGAAAAATGCTATATAGGTGTATATTTTGCTCATAATAAATGGCTTCACACGACCATATTGATCATTGTGTGATGTCCGTTATTTCGTCTCCACAGAAAGTGATGAAAAACTAATCTATACAAATTATTTGAGTTACAGTTGGAACATTAAAGAGAAAAATAATTATAATTGACAAGCCATGTTCACTTATTTACATAATTACAGAACATTCATATAAAAAAGGAAGGAACATGATCCATTTTTATATCATTTATAATGCACAAAACCTTTTCTGTAAGCCTTGATGTTAAAGATATAAGTATGAATAACAGAAAAAAAATTGAAATGTATCATACTTCAAATAGCAAAGCTTTACATGACTGGTGTAGTACTTAGTATCAGAGAAACAAGTACTTGATTTTTTTTTTTTGCAGGAAATTAAGAAATATTAAGTAATTGCATTCATTTACTATGAAAGTGAATAATTTATTGCATTCTGTAACTCAAATGTAAGATGCCAAGAAATTTTTATAGTCTGCTTTTTGATGTGGTAGCATATGCCTCTCTTTTCTTTCATTAGCAGGAGAAAAGCTCCCATCAAACACACATTTTTGCACTAATAAAATATTAATTTTCACGGTCTATCACATGCAGAATGACATCCCCAATACAGTGATGGGCATCATATCATCATCACAATCACCCTTAAATTAATGTTTAAGCTGAAATCAACCTTGAATTACCTAATCACCCACACCAATGATGGCTGCTTTTTTCTCTCTCTGCTTCTAGTCACAGGCAGAGGTCTGCAGGTATGGACACTCACACATTCAGAAGGAACCTGACCTGAAATACAGTTTTATTTTCAGGGATCATTTTGGCTACCCAGGGATAATTTGGCTTGGTTGTGCCTCTGACTCAAGCACAGCTGCAAGGAACAGTCATCCCAGACGACAGAATAGTAACCTTAAGACCCTGAGCTGCTTGACTTTTCTTCTGGCTTTGGTGAGAAGTCCTAAAGCTGAGGTAAGAGCCTGAGAAGAGTCCATCACAGAAATGCACTTGCCTGATGTGGAAGAAGTACTACAGTTATCCACTCACTCAAAGCAAGTTCTCAAAGGACAACATGACCACTCATGGGAAGTTATGCTCATACTGCAGGTTCACTGCAGGAACCGAATGGTAAAGTCTTACGTAAAGCAAACCCCAAAAGCTTGACATATTTTTCTGTTGAAGTTATTTACACATTTAGGTCTTCATTGCACCATTAAAATTCTAAAAGGCCTAAAGGTTTTTGTTTTAAGTATATTCAAGTGTTTAAATGTTATATTTTCAAGTTTTAAATGAATTAAATATATGGGCACTGAGTATACCAGGAAATAATCATGTCTCCAAATGTTTGGTAAGACTAAATGATGATTTCAATTTTTCACCCCACAGCTGTCTTTATTTAACTGATTGCAATAGCAGCTTTAAACGTTTGTTTCCGTCTTTACTGTAAAGGCATGTGCTTTGTAGTTTTGAGCTGAATGCACATCTGAAATGCAATAAACCGATTCTGACAAGATATGTAAGAGTTCTATGGATCAGACCTTCATGTGAAACAGACAAAGTAAGAAAGGAATACAGAGCAATAAAAACAAAATTAGCAAATGTAATCCTCTGGAGAAACTTTAGCCTCCTTCCATGAGCATACTGAATTTGGTTTCCTTAAAGCTGCAGTACAAAGAAGTGCTCCATGTTGTATCACTATCTCAAGCTCCCTGCCTCTTCTGGAGGTGCTGCAATGTCTCAAAAGTGTTCTGGAGGTGCTGCTGGAGCGTGAGGTGCTGTGATGTCTAAAAAGTGTCTCCAAAGAGAAGCCACTCAGCAGGATCAGCCACACACCCTCACACACGTGTGCACACACAAATGCACAGATAGCTTCAGTAATACGGGTCGACGGCAAAAAGGCAGGAAGAGTCTTTGCATAGATTTCCACAGGAGCAGTTCACTGCTGCCACACTGTGAAGTGTTCCAGGAGCAAAGACAAACAAACAATGCAGGGTCCAAGTGTAAGTACGGGAGTAGGGCAAGCACCAGGACCAATGGGGAAGCTCTAGGGGAGTAGCAAGGGGCAAGGGCCAATGGGGGGAACCTGGAGGGGAGAACTCCAGGTCATGTAACATATTAGGTAGTAAGGGGGTGGAGGGGCCCTGGGCCAACCAAGGAAGCGGAACTGGGGTAGATTAACATAACAGAACAATGCATCCTGGGAGAAGCCTTTCTGGTCACTTTAACCTGAGGAGGTTCTTTTGGTACTAGGGACTTGTCCCACCAGCGGACTCTCTTTATCCTGTGTAACGTAGGCTCACTGGCCACCACAACGTTGAATTTCCTTTGCCCAGTTAATAATTTCCACTCCAAGATTAAGGGAGGTGAAGAGAGGCTGAAGACAAAGGCTTTCAAAGTGTGAACAACACAACTGGATGACAAATATAGAAACAAAACCCCCCAAAATATCCATTTCTGTCTTGTTTTTCAAATGAATGTAACAGACAAAAATGCAAGAGACTCCAATAAGGTTTCCTTCCACCTAGAGATAGTTACCCAGACCCATGTCTTGGCAGCTTTTGACTGTGTCCAAGGTGGCAGATTTTCTAATATTTTTGCCTTGTAATGTAACCCCAACTATCTTCAAATGCATGTTATCATTTTTTGTGGTAATCAGTAATCATGCTTTGTGTTGAGGTGATCGAAGAAACTTCTCCCCCCCAGATGCATGTTCCTGATATATCAATCTATCCAGCTGGTTTCCCCGGTTGGCTGTTAGCCTCTGCCCCTCGCCACTCGCCCAGAGCTTCCCTATTGGTCGCTATTTCTCTAATCCCACCTTCTCCCAAGCCCGGGAAAAAACACTGAATCCACATTGTTCTTTGTCTTTTGCTTGCAAATTCCAAATGTGAAGGATCATTAAACCATCCAGGAGGGATGAAAGCGAGTACCCTTCACAACTCCTTATCACTGACTTAATACTGAACCTACCCATGCAACTATGGGGGCATGCAGGACTCCTAAGAGCCAGACAGGGGAAAGTATTATTTTTTTTCACTGGGCTAAAACTCCCCCATCCCTAAGTGCTGATGATTTTGGTGGTGTTTAGTTTTTTATTCTCATGAAATCAATTCATATGTAAGTTACACTGTGTAACAAGACTAAGCTAGAATATCAAAGCAGTGACATAGACATACAGTGAAGGGTCACAAAAGTGTCATGCTTTCTTTGCTCATGTTTTGCAACACAATGTCTCCACCAATCATCCAGGACCATGGAGGCGGGACAGTAGATGGTCATGGGTGGGACCAGGACATTATAAAATACCTCATCAGAGGACAGGAGGTGCCAGTGCCAGTCACCCGGACTAGGTGGTGGTGAAGCCCGACGTTGGGACCTTGGGCCTCTCTTTATTTGGAGACATTTTGGTCACACTGACTTCAGACCAGCTGAAGTCACCCCAGCGTCACAGGTCTCTGCCCTGGGTGACTTAGCCAGTTTGGCTTCAAGGTCTCTGATCACTGTGGACCCAGTCTTTGATTTTTTATTTGCTAATTTTTTTCAATTCAAATTTATTCTTCCTTTAATAAACTGTTCTTAATTTTAATGAAGAACCAAGAGTTGCCTCTCTTTTATGACAATTAAGATGTAAAGATTTTGAGGATTAAGGTACACAAACTTCAGCCTTTCCAAGACCCTAAACTTTTGGAAAAATAGTCTGTGATGTTTCCTTACCCCATCGCAGGTACTGAGGGCTCAACAGAACAATGCACCCAGGATTCTGTTGTCCATGGTGGCTCAGAGAGATCTTTGCAATCAGCAAGGGTGGGTGACTGCTGACTACACCCCACCACTCATTCCAACAAAAAAGGTGAGTTGTCAGACAGAGCTGTGCTGAGCAGTGTTGAGGAATTTTTGCAGGAGAACGGACACTGGCCTGCACAACCCAGCTTTCCCAGCATTGAATCAAGCTGAATAAAGGATATGCTATCTTTGATAACACCACGGAGGAAAGAAAAAGGAACAACCCAAGGATATGAAATAAGGATGTATTGACTGCAGCACAAAAGAAGTATAGTTTAGGAATCACTGAGACAATAGGGTAGTTCAGCAATATGAAAGAAGTATAGTTTAGGAACTGCTGAAACAATAATTTAGTTCAAAAAGGATACATTATGCTGAACAAAAGTATGTCAAATGCTGAAAGATGGAGAATAGCAGTCACAGCAAGTGTCCAACCAGAAGTTTAGATGCAACATGTTAACAGTAGTAAGCATCCAATCATTATACTTCTTTTTGACTGAACAATGTTCGAATCATCATGTATTTAGAACTGAAAATGCTGTATAAGTGTATATTTTGCTCATAATAGATGGCTTCACATGATCATATTGATCGTTGCATGATGTCCCATTATTTTGCCTCCGCAAAGCTATTGCTCCATATATGGAGCTACTGCTCCATATTGCTCCAATTGTCCCTGCTATTGCTCCAGCTAGTTATCCAGACAGAGAGGAAGGCCATTGTTCTGTTTATGCCCATTACAAACTTACTGAAATTTGCATTTTGACTTTTATCCATTGTCAGTGAGAGACGCTCTTGGGAACATATACACTCATGCATAACTTTGTATTTTTGAAGGAAGACAACCTCAGTAGAGAGAAAAATTTTTTTCTAGAGCCTCTTTCTATCTGAGCCATTGGTTGCATTTCAACCTAGAAATGAAGCAGCTTTGCCAACATTCTTCATCTGGTTTGAAAACTAGCCAGAGTTCCTCATTCTCTCATTGTATATTCCTGCCAAATATATGCCTGTCTCAGTTTTTGGAGACAAAATTTTAGGAGGAAGCGCTCTGGAATGAGTGCCTCCTCCAAAGGAAAAAGGGCCTCCCCTTTCCTCTGCCAATGAGACAAATGGGTAACAGCAAGTGGAAGTGGAAAAAAAACCCCAAACTGTTTATTAACACCAAACAAAACAGGGTAGAACAGCAAAAAACCCAAAACTCAAAATACAACAAATGCCCAGAGAGGGAACAGAGACATGGGCTCAGACCAGCCAGGGACACCCCACAGGCTCACCAGACCAGAGGGAAGGGAAGAGAGGCAGTGAGGCAAGGGGGAGGGAAGAGAAAAAACACCCAATACAACCTTTTTCCAGATAGCCAGAACAAAAAAACAAACCAAACAGCAACCCACTGCTCCTGTCACACTCTCCTGAGCCCTGCCAGAGCCCCAAGCCATTGGGCTGAGCCCTTCAACTAACCCACACCCAGGTCCCATGGCTCTGGGCCCCACCCCCTGTGTCCATCTTAAAGACACAGTGTCCTTGGGCATTAAGTGGACAGTTGAGGAATAAAGCAGCTTCATAACATCACCCCAGGACAATGCCACATATAGATGTGTTCGCTACCTGAAATTTTATTACATTCATGAGATCTAAAATTTCCACTGGAATTAAAGCTACATGCCATAGTACATTACCTCTTTCAGTGCTGGAGACTAGAATGTAGAGAACATCCCTCTCCCTGTTGTGGAACCTGTTGTAAACCCTGTTGTGGAGCCTGCTGTGAAGCCTATTGTGAAATCTGTTGTAAAACCTGTTATGAAACCTGGTGTGAGGGAATTGCCTGCCTTGTACAACCCATACTTTGACATACATCCGTGGACAAAACTCCCAACTCTCTGGGAGACTTTAGGACCTACTGCAGTTTAAGTTAGGTGATAAAAATGGTATGCAAAATGTCACAGGGTGAAGAGGTAGAGGGTTTTAGGATTGTTATAATAGTGTGTTAATAAGAGATAAGAATTAAGATGGTGGCATGATGCAGTTAAAATTTCTTATTTCCTCCTTCTTTCCAGAATCCATGTTCTGCTGTGGGATCATTGGTTGGATTCTGCAGCAGTTCCAGTGATGTGAACAGACTTGGTTCATAGACATTGGATTAAATTTCTAAGTAATGAGTTACGTGAAAAAATGGTATAAAAATGAGTGTGGGAAGACGGGAGCCATAACTTCTTTATCTTATGTCTGTAGCTTAACTGCTGTCCTGCCTCTTGCCTTTGTTTTTATCTGTATTGCTGATAAGATGTAATAAACAGTAAAACCAGCAATACTGTTTTCTGGTTTTTGGCACACGACTAATTAATTCTTAAGTTGGGACTGTAGACGAGGCCAGTCCTAACATTTCAACAACATTTAACAGGTAATTTTAAGTTACTTCAAACAGACAGAAAACCCAAAACATGTTTTTGAATTACTGTGTCATTCAGTCAAGTCCTGGCATTTCACATAATAATGTGACTGTGAGTCCTCATCTACCTTGTTTTTTGTGCAAGATTTTTTCTCTATTAAATTCTGTAATTTTTTTTCATCTCCTCCTTATTTCCTTTATATTAAACACTTCTCCCCCTCTGCCATATGGAAATCTGAATCCTTCCTCCAGTTCCATTTCTTTATAGGATGAACACTTCAACAGTTTCTTGTGGGCAAAGTCTGGTTTGGTTTCCCTTGTGTCAAGTTATCCCTGCCTGAAGTTTATTTGAGGCCATGACTGTTCTGGTTGCCCCCCATGTTCCTTAACTGTCCAACAGTTCAATATATTCTATCCCCCAGCATCTTAGTGAGGTCATGCATTCCAGGGACTTTCGTTTCAATTCCAAGTCAAACACCATTTCACTGTATAAAAGGAGAAAGCAAACATATTTTATTCCCCGTTTTTCTAGCTATTTAGATACTATTTTACATATCTCAATATTCAGAAATGAGTATTTAAAATTAGGGATTCAAATTGCAAATTTCAAGTCTAAAAAATGTGTTTAAATGTGGATTTTTAATTTTAACAGCTTACATATCTATTAAATTATTCTCTTAAGGCAGCAGTTATTTTAACTGTGTCAGCTCTGTTTTTCCTCTTAATTTTTTCTGAATGAATTCTATTGTTGACATGTACCAGTGAATTGTTGTTTCATTAAAGATTGTCCAGGAGAAATTCATAGAGTGCTTTCACACATCCAAGTGCATTTCTTTTTAAAATTACGTGGGGTTTTTGACCCTCATTGATCTAAATGTATACACAGTCTATTGCTGACTTAACTCTCCTTTGTGTGATATTTAATTTCTCTAAAACATTCTTTCCAAAATGTTTAGAGTTTTGAAGACAAACATCAACCTGATGTGCTGCAGTCTTTAGTTACAGGGAAAAAACTGGCTCCAACCTTTTAACCTTAATGCATTCATGCAAATTTAATATAACGTTTAACATTAATGCATCACATTAATCTAATACAACATGATTTTCAGGAATTGACACAGCATTATACAAAATGAAAGCACCTGAAAGAGTGGGCACTAAACTACTCATAATGAGGGGATTATGCATGACTTTGCTTATCTTTGAAGGGATCATACAAATACTTTGCTTAAGCCATCTTGTTTGGAAGAATGTCTGAAATATTTGTCTTTTAAACCATGAATTGTTTCCTGTTTTCCTTTCCTATGTGTCATTTCCTACATTGGTGGCTTAGCTATAAAGACAATTTTGGTGATGGAATGACTTCAGCAACAGAACGACTCCAACATAATTAATTTCAATATTTAATTATATTTCATTTTTAACTATAAGTTAAATAGTTATCAAAGTGAACTATTACTCTATAATTGGCCTGCTTAGTCTCTTCTACAAGATTTCAAACTTTTCTTGTTTCCTGTTCAGACATTTAGCTGATAATGTCTGCCATCTTTTGGAACTTTTAAAGGCCTGCATGGAATAAGTGCAAGAATTAATCTCAGTTTCTACCTGGAACATCTTCATATGATCTTTTAAAGCACTTTACACACGTATTTATCTGAATTAGGTATCCACAGCATTTGGAATTAAATGCCAGGAAAACTAATGATGTTCAACAGGCTATAACCACTGTAAAACTTCAAGTAGCAAACAGACAAGGTTTGGTATAAAGCAGTCTATGGACTGACCAGGTAAAAGAGAAAAGTCCAAGAAATATACTACAGTGGAAAAGGAAAACAATCATTCTAAGTGAAGAAACAACCAGCTTATATTTTTAAAACTTTCTATTTTTAAATCATATATTCAAGTTAAAAAGAGGAAAAATTATATGTGCTGGATGAAAAGGTCAACGTAATTTTCTTCACAAGGTAGAAAAATTTCTGTATGTCACCAATAGCTATAAAAATATGATCAAAATATGCACTTTGCTTTTGAATAATAGTTCCAAACTCTCTTGAGCTCAAAGTACAAAGTAAAAGATTTTACATATTCACAGCCTTCACTAAGTACTGTAGCTCTTAATGAGGTTTGAAAACAAATGGCATTAAAACCTCAGAATCTATTTCACACTTACACAAGTGCAAATTAACATATATATTTCACAGGAAATACTTATTAGTAGGAGCAACATGTAAGGATCAAGGAAAGCTAGTTCCTCAAGACTTTGGTTAATCTAATGGAAGATCTGTAAAAGCTCAGAAAAGTGGATGTCTCTGACTTCTGAGTAATAAATTCATTAGCATACATTTTGTGATCATTAACAGTTCAACTGCTCAGACAGTGCTGGTATACAATTTTAGTAAGTAAAAGACTGCATAAAAAGTGATAGTTTAATTTACAGTGAAGAATGAGATATAAAAAATAGTATAGTTTATCAGTGTCAATTCTACAGGGCTCTGATTTTATTTATTCCAGGTAGCAAAGTGTACTGGTTCCAATAGAAATAGGAAGACAGGTAATTTAGTTTCTCCATGGAATGCAAATCAAGAAATGCGTAAATGAGTTGGTTATGGGAATGCAATTTGTCTTTCAGTAGGAAATCTTGCGGAGCAAGAGATGGCTGAGCAAATACTATTTGCAGAAAGCAACATCAAAATAAATTTTAATTATCAAAATTATGTTCTGTTTACAATTAATGCTACACACTTTGCCTGAATTCATATCCTCTAAGTAACCGTTAACAACTCAGATTAGTCAGACTTTGAAAAACCTTTTTTTCTTTCTTTAAATCAAGGAGACAAATACTGAATATGCAGGGATACAAAAAACCCAAAGAGTTCAATTGGTAAAACATTTATTTTATTTTTACTGAATCTAATTTCTGTTTTCATTCATTGCTATGAATGTCATACTGTCTCACTGACACAGTAATTTTTTTTAAAAGATACCACACCTCCACATGGAAGAATAAATATCCTTTATGAGGAAGTGCTTTAGTAAATTAGTGAAACTATGATCCACCTGAACTAAAAAATACTGTTCTCAAGAGCAGGAAGATTCATAGGTCGGAGTTTGCATACATCCACATGGGGCTTAACAGCAAATATATATATTTTCTGAAACAAAGGAGAATGGAACTAGGAAATGAAGGATTACTTCATGATAACATACAGCTTTTTTAACCATTCATCAGTCAGTTTTGAAAGGCTGACTTTGAATATTCAGTTGCTCAAATAACATGATTGTTCGCTGCCAGTATCTTTGTTCTGGATGTTTGTAGTTGGTGTATACATTTATAAAGTTATAGATGTTATAGATATGTGTGTATGTATATACATATACACACACATAGAGAGGGAAAATATGTTTATACTTCAAGAATTACAAATCTTTTAAAAAAACAAGCAAAAGCTGTCAGATTCACACAGACAAGTGCTATCCAAATAAGTACAGCTTTGGTTCTTCATGATCTTAAGCCAGCATAATTTCTGAAAACATATGGCACAAACATAAGGCCAAATTTTAAACTGGTTTACACAATGGAGTGCCACTTCAACTATCAAAGTTGCAAAGAGGTGTGAAATCTAGACTGTTTGATTTCTAATTTTAGGACAGGAATATAGAATGTGGGACAAGGGCATTTCTGAGGTAACATACAAGTACCGATTTTTCGTGCATGTTCGTGATAATCCCAAATTACTTTAAAAATAATTCTTGGGAATTTTAAGATGAACATCATATTCCACCCACCATTCATTTTCTCCCCTCACATTTTCCGAGTCTCTCTCTGTTATCCATGGCCTAATTAGAGGCAGAATGCACTGGAGTGTGAACAAATACAGATGGCAAATCGAGTAAAACAAAAACTTGAAAGACAGCCCATACAAAGCAAGCCATATTAGCTCGTGTTTACAAATTGTAAAAAACAACTATATAAATAGTAGTTTTCCCCCTACTTATATCTCCATAACTAACTCAGTAAAATTAAGTTTTATAAATATTCTAGATTATAAGTGAGAAAAGCTGAAGCTTGTAAAAGAGGAGGCTACTGACTTATAAGGCAAGTTCTTTCTCTTCAAGAGAATCTTTAAAAAGTCCTGGAGAATACTGAGAAGTAGTAGGAGCCAAAAATTATTTAATATTTGCTCTAGGAATCTATGGTTCAGTTCCAGTACAGACCAATATGGCATATAAAATGCAGGTAGTTTTCTATGGATTTAGAGGAAAACAAAAAACCTTTTACTAGAATATTATTTGCCAAAGTAGAACGTTGTTTAAGAAAGGATACAGCAGAAGCATTGAAAAGGCCAGCCTTCAACTCTAATAATCTAGAGAAAAGTAAGCCTGTATTTTTCAGTCGAGTTTAATTTTAGTTAAGGTCAGAGATGCTGCAAGGAGAGGACAGGTGTTTTGCAGCAATAGTGCTGGATTCCACAAGTGGTCTGTGTGCTAGGTAAGGTCTTAGTTAAGAATGTCAGGAATGATGCCTAGACCTGAAACATTTGAGATTTCGCTCAGTTAAAAAACAGAGTAGGCAAGCCTTTAGGTGCCTTTGAGGAAACAGAAAACTAAATCAGTGTATCCAAATCTGAGATGATGCAGAAGAATTTTAATTAAACATCCTTTTATAATGTACTGTCAACTCAGTCTTTAGTTCAGATTGCTATAGTTGAACTCAGTTTGCAAAGGTAAAAACTGACAAAATTATACAGGTGCAAAAATGTGCTTAGGAATACCCAGTTTCTGGTTAGTTCTTCCACTCTCTGTATACTCTAGGCTGTCACACAGACTTCAGCAATTCATGAAAAGCAGGACGGAAAAGTGAAAAAGATGGAAAATGAGCACATACACTTTGTTTTCTGCTCATACCGTTAAACCATGCATCTCTTTAGACTAATGGTCTTTGGAAGCGCAGCTAAACTGGATGTTCCACATCCACAGGGTGTATAGGATGCAAAAAACTAAGAAAGTTATGACCACCAGGATCTAAAGTAAAAAAATAAAAGTAATACATCCCACAAAATTAATGTTAATATGGTTTCCCTTATAAATACATTCCAGTATTTGTCGAGATGGTACAAAAACACATATAAACATGACAGAAACTGCTTAGAGAATGAATGATTTCATATTTAATGGTTATTGTTATGAACATTCTCCCCAAAGCTGACTTTTGCATTTCAAGAGACTATGGGGGAAACTTTGATGGATATTGTTTTTACTTAGTTAATTGAGAATTAATTAAGTTAAAGGGAGAGTGCTCCTCCCAGGAAGATTGGCTATGCTTCCATTTCAAATACATTAGAACGGTTGATGATTTGGCAAAAAGAAAGCATTATGATATCTATTTGATCGAAGAAATTGTGATTGCAGAAAAAGAAAAACAAAAACAACAAGATCAGTTAGAAGCCAATAAAAATTTATTCATTGATCTAATGGAAGGAGTTAGCAAAGAATTAAATCTAACCAATTGCTGGGTTAGTGGAGGGACACTGGTGTTGGAGAGTTGGCCTTTGCGAGGGGTCAGTGTTGGACCCCTCGAAATGATCCAGCTAGATAACCCGTCCTTCACAACCCACAGGGAAAATGAAATTTGGCACCTGGGAAATCCAGTCATTGGTGAAGAATGCATTTGGAAAAGGAAAAAGACACACACAAAGTGGGTGAAACAACCTGTAAAAGATACCTAGTCTCTGACAGAAGCAAGACTTGGTGTATCCCATAACAACCTGATGTGTTTTGGTCCACCACTAAAATTAAGAACAAAAACTGTATTTTGCATCCGTCAGAAAACATGTATCAGTGCTGGGAAACAGGAAATCCCTACTCGGTCCTACCACAGATTGCAAAATTTTGGACATCTGCCTCCTCCATTCAGCCAAACTTCTGGGAAACACCCTCTGGATTATATTGGATCTGTGGGTCAAAAGCCTACACGCAGCTCCCTCCCCAGTGGCGCAGTAGCTGCACAATCGGAGTCATCCAACCAAACTTCCTCCTGTTACCTGAAGATGCAGGCGACCACCTTGAGGTTCCCCTCTATGATGAACTCAGAAGATCTAAAAGACACACTGTAGGGGGAACCCAAAACTGGAATGATGAGGAGTGGCCAGCTGAACGGATTCTGGAGACGTATGGACTGGCAACTTGGGCCCAAGATGGGAGCTGGGGTTATAGAACACCAATTTATATGTTAAACCGAATAATCAGACTCCAGGCTCTCATCTAGGTTATAACCAACCAGACCTCCTTGGCCCTAGCGTTGCTTAATTCCCAACAACGTCACACAAGATCAGCTGTCTACCAGAACCGTTTGGCTTTGGACTATGTCCTTGCAGAAAAAGGTGGTGTCTGTTGGAAGTTCAACAGCTCTGATTGTTGCATGCATATCGATGACCACGGGGAGGCTGTAACATCCATTATGCAGAACATTAGGAAATTGACCCACGTTCCGGTCCAGAAGTGGTATTCCCTCACCACTGCTGAATGGTGGAGCAGCACATTCAATGGGGAGTGGTGGAAGAAAGTCCTCATTTCCATTGGTTTATCTTTAGTTGGATTGCTTTTTCTTCCCTGTTTAATTCCCTGTTTTATTCAGTTAGTCACTTTTGTTGTAAGTTCTATGCCAGTGATACAGGATCTCCAACAATGTCAAGGACCTCAGCCACCAACGTCTTCTTCCCATTCTCCGGCCAAATTTATGAAAATGGACCAGCAGGGGAAAAAGACAAAACCAACAAGCCCAGCACTTACGGACAAGCTTTACAAAGATGCCCACTATCCCGGAGGAGGCTACTACCTTTGTTTAACGTAAAAGTCAAACCATGAACAAAGACAAAGAGCGGAGAATTTGTTATGAACATTCTCCCCAAAGTTGACTTGTGTTTCAAGAGACTGTGGGGGGAACTTTGATGGACATTGTTTTTACTTAGTTAATTGAGAATTAATTAAGTTAATTAGAGTCAGAAGTTAATAAAACTGTTCAGGTTAATAGAGTTCAAGTATTAAAATTGGTTTATACAGTTTGTAATATTTAAGGTTCAAATATTTAAGGTATAATTAAAGTTAATTTGAATTTTGCCTGTTTGTACATTTTTAAAAGAACACTTTTTTTAGGTTTTACAAAATGTTCATTTTGTTTAAAATTTATTTAAAGAGGTTTTTGTATCTTAAGTTATCCCTATCAATATGCTTAAAGTTGTCGATGGTTTTATGTGAATTCTAAGTTTATAGCATGAATTTTAATATGTGTTTAGAATTATGTTCAAATCCACATAGAGATCTGGGTTGAGCCTAAGGTTGAAATATTAAAGTGCACTCGCTAAAAATAGAAGCCACACTGTCCTTCTGTAAGTTGCCTCCATGGCAACCTGGAATATTAATGAGGCACCTTCCCACCAAAAATAACAGCCTAGACAACACACGAGCCATTGGTAGGAAGAAGTGACCTCGCTATTCAAACCATGCAATAGTCCGGGACCATGGAGGCAGGACAGGAGGCGGACCTGGGTGTTCCTAGGCAGAGATAACATCCCATAAAAAGGCTCGCCCCCAGAACTCCAGGTGCCACTCACTGTAGGCTAGCTCAGTGAGTACCCGATCTTAGAGAGATGACCTCCGCCTCTTTGGCTTTCAGTATTCTTGGTTCTCCAGCCTAACTGGGGAATCTATTCTAAGATCACAGGCTTCTCTGGCGGCACGCTTAGCCCTTTCTCTCCTTGGGCTCAACCCTGATCTCTGATCCCAACGACCCATATTTTTCCTTTTATTTGTTTTCTTGAATTTTTAATTTTGGGGGTAACACCCCATCTTTTAATTTACAAATAAAATTTTCTTTTCGGTCCTGGACCATGAGGCATTTGGGATCCCTGTCACATGATTTAAGTATTGACCAAGGGATAACAAGGGGCTCTGAAGCTCTCAGTCTCTGGACATGGCTCTTAAGAATTGTGAAGGAAAGATACCTCTCCTGGGAAGATCTTCAGCTGCAGCTAAAACCCTGGAAGACCATGGAACAAGGGATTCAATGCCTGAGAGAACTGGCAGTGATAGGGGTCATATTTTCAGATGGCCAAACAATCAGGAACCCTGACATGGTAAAATGTACACCGGTGACGTGGCTGAAACTTGCACGACATGCACCAGCAGAATATGCCCCTGCTGTGGCAATGATGACATGGAATGATGGGGCTGAGACAGTGAGTTCTGTGGTGAGGAGGCTCTGGACCTATGCAGACACTGTGCATGGCCCACCTCAAGCAAGAATCGCAGCTGTGGAAAAGAGTCTGTCAGAGACCATACAGAAGATGGAAGATAGGATAAACAAGAGCCAATGGGTGGTCAGCAAGACCCACTCACCCTTTAACAGTCCCATCTGGCCTGTATGCAGTCTGATGGGGAATGGAGAGTGACTGTGGACTATTGTGCCTTAAATGAGGTGACTCCACCGCTGAGCCGGACATGTTGGAGCTCCAGTACGAGCTGGAGTCCAAGGCAGCAAAGTGGTACAGCACTATTGACATTGCAAATGCGTTTTTCTCCATTCCTGTGACACCAGAGTGCAGGCTTCAGCTTGCTTTCACCTGGAGGGGCATGCAGTACACCTGGAACTGACTGCCCCAGGGTTGTATCAAAGTCCCACCATTTGTCATGGACTAATCCAGACTGCACTGAAAAAGGGTGAGGCTCCAGAACCTCTCCAGTCCATTGATGACATCATTGTGTGGGAGAACATGGCAATGGAGCTATTTGGGAGAGATAATCATTCAGATTCTCCTGGAAGCCGACTCTGCCGTCAAGAACAAAGTCAAGGGACCTGCCTGAGAGATCCAATTCCTCGCTGTATATATATGTATAAGCGTGTGTGTTTAAAGTTGAAATGTATTATTTTGGGCATTGAGCAGATGGTATAGAATAAGGGGTGGAATGTCCTGGGATGACGTTATGAAGCTGCTTTATTCCTTAACTGTCCGCTTAATGCCCAAGGACGCTGTGCCTTTAAGATGGAGCCGGGGGGTGGGGCCAGAGCCACAGACCAAGGGGGCAGTTTAAACGGCGGAGCCCAGCGGCCTGGCGGGCCTCGGGTCTGGGCAGGGCTCAGGAGGGAGCACTGTGCTTCTGCTCTTTGGGCTTCCTTTGTATTCCAGATAGCTGGGGAAAGGTTCTGTTGGGTTTTTTTTTTTCTTGTTCTGTTTTCCCTTTCCTTCCCCTTGCCTCACTGCCTCCCTCTCCTCCTCTCCGGTCCGGGGAGCCTGCAGGGCGGCCCTGGCTTGTCTGAGCCTGTGTGTCTGTTCCCTCTCTGGGAATTTGTTGTATTTTGAGGTTTTGGGGTTTTTTTTCCCTGTTCTACCCCGTTTGGTTTTGGTATTAATAAACAGTTTGTTTTCTTTTCACTTTCACTTGCTGTGACCCATTTGCCTTATTGGTGGAGGAAAAGGGGAGGCCCTTTTCCCTTCAGAGGAGACACTCATTCTGGAATGTTTCCTCCTGAAGTTTTGTCACCAAAACTGAGACAGGTCTTGATGCACATGTGCTTACAGTCAAGTTGTGAAATAAACTTGGTGGTTTCACTGATTTCCTAAACAAATGCTCCTAGGAAAACACACTGTATTTTCTGCTTCAAAATATATTTAAAATACTGCTAGGCGGCTGTATATTTTACATGGTATTTTATTCCTTTACCAGTCCCACAAACCAGTTTAAATCCCACTGTCAGACTTTCTGATGATAACTTTTTCTATTTTAAATACTTGGGTGTTGAAAAGATTTTGAAATGTGGGGTTTAACTTCAAAGGAAAGCATTTTTGTTTCATTGAAGGAACACTAAATTTCCTCTAAAATCAGCTCATTTACTGTATATGTTACTATGCTCTTACCATATTATCTAGGAAAAACATTGAATAAATCCAGTGTAAATAAATAAATAATTATTCTCCGTCAGTCTTTGATAGTACACTGTGCCAAACCAATAGAACATTCCTACTACAAAGATATGCTATTCCTAGACACTTTTGTTGTCAAACTCATCTTCCATAAAAGAACATTGACAGAAAGTCTTTCAGGAATGCACTGGTCCAAAAACCAAAGCCAAGAACAGCATTTCATCACTTCTGTCTGACTTGAGAGGATCTTCCTTGACATCTCCTTCACTCACAGCGATTGAAGATATTTAGTTTTTCTTCTTCCTTAAAACTTCCAGGTTTGGAAGAGAAACTGTAAAAAGAAGCCAAAAAAGCTGTTCCAGCAATAGCAAAATGAGGGATTGGCAGAGAGCAGTAGGTTTTCTTGTGTACCTGATTTCTTTCTGACCCCTTGTTTGCTCCCGTCCTGCCTTTTTTATCTTCCCTTACTCCTGGCACTTTTTTGCTCTACAATGTCTTTTTTTAAAAACTCACTGTCTTCCCATCACAATAGTAGAAAGAAGAAATCTGCATATATTTTGTCCATGTTTCTTGGCAGAACAGCATTCTAATGTAAGTTCATATTTTCCTTTCTTTACTTGTAGAACACTTGTATTCAAAAGGCTGTTGGTTGATCTGGAGATTACTCTTAGAACTATGGCTGTTCTCTCTTTTCCAGCAGCTTTCAGCCCATCAGAGTTAATCAAGCTCTGCCTTCATTGTAGAATTTAAAGTTGTCTTCAAACTCTGAAATATCTGTCAAAAGAGTAGATTCAAATTGAAGATTGGACTCCAGATACATGTAACTTAGACCAAGTTCTTCAATTACATTGTACATATTATATCTTCTGTTACTGCTGCAGACATTAATGCTATGAAGTTTGAAATACTAGAAGGGTTTCAAGTAAGCTTTTAGGAAGTCAAAAGGAAGTTCAGAACCTCACGAAATCTCCATATTCAGAAATAAGCATACCAACCATTTTAAAACTAGAAAATTTCTAAGTAATCCAAGGAAAGCCAGTAAAAGACCTGAAGTAAAAGTATCTGCGCTACTAATTTTTCAACATCATATTCTGTTCAGAGCTTCCATCAGACTTTTAGAAAATATTTCCTTGTGCATTCATTTTCAAAGCTCTGACAATGTATAGGCATTTTGAATTGACCAACATAACTTCAGCTGATTGAAGACTGTTCAGTGACTAAATTATATTTCAGTACCAGCAGAAGTTTCCTGGATAAAACACACTTGAGATATGACAAAATTAGCCATTAAGAGTGCTTAAACCAGAACTTCCTCTTTGTAGTTTGACTTCTTATTTTTCTCTTTCGCTAGTACTTTCAGGCATTTGAGCCATTTTCCCAGGTAGCTATTGCATATAAGTTACTACTTACAGGGATAAAGCAGTTGACAGCTAGATGAATTAATGAAATTCTGGTTTACTGGGAGAAGTAAATACGCAGAATCTTCACTGTCGTTGAAAACCCACCTGGATAATTTATGGATTCCCATAAATGCAGCCACAAGTACTTTTAGATATAATAGTATAATTGCATGTTTCATGAGAGGAGAGGAAGCAAAGATATTGTGGAGTACGGTCCTGTATATTTAAATTCATCAGCAAAATGCTCAGTCTCTGGGAACATTAAGCAAGATCCACAAAACCACGTTCTTTTTTTCCCTTGAGAAGCTGTTAACATTTCAGTGAGAAGATGGTCTCAGATTGCTTATGCCAATGTCAACCTTATGAAAGCTGCTGTCTATTGCATATTGAGAATATTTGCATATTGAGAATAGCCATCTCTAATGACTATTTAAATGTTGCATGCTCTTTCTTCTTGCTGTTATTTTACGACCACAATACAAACAGAGATGTGTGTAAGTATGCTCAGTGAGCTATTAAAAGCCAAGGTTTTATTCCTGGAAACAGCTAATTACCAAGTTTGTCAGAAAGATTTGGAGATGTATGAGTAACTGTAATTTTTTTCCAAACCAAAAACCTATTTCCATTATTTACCATTATACTAAAATAATGGTGTCTGTAGAAACACATTAAATGTCAGCACTGAGCAAATTTTATTTTCACAGTCAACATTTTTGTGATTGTAGCAAACTTATTATATAATTATCAAGATGAGCTCTGCTTAATGTGGATTTTTTTTATTGTTTGTTGCCATATCATTAAGTTATCTAGTTACAGTAAAGAATTACAGTTGCATATCCTCTTAATCCATACACTATATATGCGTTCTCTAACCAGGGGAGTGATCTTTTGGAAATTTTGGGAAAAGTGCTGATTTAAAATATTTATGCAGCAGACAGAGCACAATTCTTAGAACAACTTAAGTTCCCTCCCACAGCAGTCAGTTTGAACAAAAGTTACATGTGAACATAAAAAAAATACCAGGAACATAATTGCAAATTATGGAGGAGGGAAGAAGAGTTCTGAGTGTTTTTGTGACAGCTTGGCAGGTGAGAGGAGACAGCTGGAGTCAACTGTGTTACACAGAACAAAACAGAAACACTGAATCAATCACATCACTCCACTCCTGAGTGCAAAGTGACTGCCATGTTAAACCAGTCACCAAGAAAAAGTCAAAGATCAGATTGCACTTAGGTGCTAGAAAAAAAAATGAGAGCTGTGCAGGTGGTGGTACAAAACTCTTCCCACAACAGAAAGACTTAAGTGAAATCACAGAGTATATATAAAGGGGACCAGTTCTAGTAGTATAGACATGAAGAAATTCAAAATTAAAGTGTTGAAGAAGAACTTCAAGAGAGATGGAGCTGACACAGACTGTAAATGATGATGCCTTGCTGTGATAAATATTCCAAGTACAACAATGCGTGTTGAACTAAACAAAGTAGGGAAAAGAGACGAGACAATTCTCCATTCACTTTTGCATCATTTTACAAAGAATTTCAGCTGCCTTGCTATATTTTTTGAGGAAGTCTCCATCTTTTCTAAGATGCTTTTTTCCAATCTGTAAGAGTAATTACCAATGTGAAAGGAGTTGGAATATTTCTTTATGCATATGCATCTTTGTCTAATTGAAAATCATGTGCCAAAAGCAGCACCAGAACACTAAATAAAGCAGAAAAAGAGATGTAAAGAACAACTCCTTTGCCATTGTGTCAACACTCGAATTGAATATGTAAATAATTGGGAAATATTTTCACCTCAGTAGTACCCTTTGATACCACTGAAAGAGATGCCAGAGTGACTTGTTGCTTTCTAGAATGAGTTAGCACTGGCCTAGAAATCAAACTAGAACCTCTGGCTGCTGTGCAGGTTGATGGTGACACCTTAAATCTTCCAGGAAAACCCATAAAACATGCAGCAACATGAGATAAAACACACATGTTAAAAGAGGTTTACATTATACAGTGCTCACATCCCTCACATTCTGAGTAATTGATTTTCATCTTTCATCAGCTTTTGATTAGATATTGCCTGAAATAACTGATATAACTAATATTTTCACCAGTACAGAAATTATTTATGATTGTTCTATGCATAAGAATTAAAATAACTGGTTATGCTTGTCATACCAGAACAATCTCTGGTCAGGGTCCATACACATGGGTAAGACTTTTTGCTCACCAACTCAACTTACAAGAGATAACTATTTTACTGTAATACCTAAAATCAAAGTTCAGTAAAATGTTACTCATCTATGGAAAACAGTGTGTGTATAGACACCATTATGATCATACAAGAAATAGCAGAAAACCCTTTTCTTCAGATATATCTGTGTCTTTTTACTAAAACTATGTAAATGCTATGAATATTTCAGAAACTTTAAAATTTAGAAACAATGAACAGAAAAACTATATATTCAAAGGCAGTATAGAATTCACCACTCACACATACACACAAAATCCACTTGTGCACTCCAGTATCCCCTCTCTGGAACAATATGGGATTTTTAAATTACCACACATAACAAAAGAAAAGCCTATAATGTATATCAGTTGATCAAATTTAAAAACTAAGAATAAAACAAGTCTCTTTCAAACACACCTTCAATTTCCACTATGTTCCTCCAAAAATCAGAACATGTAGGAAGGTTGGGTTTGGTTGTGGTTTGGGGTTTTTTTTTCCCTTTTTAATAGTACAATAAGAAAAATTTGCAATTTGACTCCATCAAAAAATCAAAATTGGGCAGTCTTATAGCGAGTCCTCTGAGTCTCCAAATTGTTCAACAGAAATTTTCATTTCAGGTTATATCATTTCCACATTACTATGTTCTCTCTGTTCCTCTTCCCCAAGTCTGACTTTGAATCATCCTTCTTAAGTCTTTTGACAAAGTAATTTAAAGTCATTTCAGAAATTCTATATACAAGCATAATTACTATCAGTGACTCCCAACAATTTGGATAACTATTTTCATTACACAGAATCAGCTTATATACCTCTGCTAAACTTTCAAGAGCAGTCAAACAGTTGAAAAGACTACACCATCCTTTAACTACTTTTTGCCTTTTTAAGACAATCAGTTACCGATTTGCAAATATTTGATTTAGCCCTGTATAGATGTTACTCAGTCCCCATAATCCATTCTTGAGCCATCAACTGAATAAACAGCAAAAGCTTATCCTGCAGAAATTGCTGAATTACCCCACTGTTTTGTTTGCAAGCAGGTGGCGTCTCTCACAGACCTAACCAGCTCAGCCCCATTCAAGAACAAACTGTAGATCTAGGTAATCCTGCTTTGGGAACAAAAAGCCCTCTTATTGTCAGTGTCTTCTTGATGTTTCCAAAATTTGAATTGCCTTTTTTTTTTTTTTTTGAACAAGCAGTTTAGTCCTGCTGAAATTTTTCCTCTCTTGAAAAAAATTAATTCACCTCACAATCACCTCATTTTAAAGTTGCCATTTCAAGTGCTAATTTGCCTAAGGACACAGTGGAACAGGTGCTTATACATACCCATTGTTCTCTATTAAAAATCAGTGCCTCTGATCTTCACCTCACTCAACTCCTCAAACTGTAGAATTTCCATGGAATACTCCTTTAACTAATGAAGAATGAGAATTCATTAACCTTCCAAACGTTTTCTAATAGAATGTAATTAACCCAATTTTGCCATGCAGATTGCATTGCTCCACATCTGCCACT
The DNA here is from genome assembly GCA_013399225.1 of Rhipidura dahli. NCBI lineage: Eukaryota > Metazoa > Chordata > Aves > Passeriformes > Rhipiduridae > Rhipidura > Rhipidura dahli. The sequence goes on from VXAC01001334.1 coordinate 54,052, forward strand.
TTTTAGTGATTCCAGGTTGCAGGGTATTTGTCACTAGGTCATCAGTTTGTTTCTTTATTGGGATTTTTGGGCTTTTTTATTCATGGGATATCTGTTTTTCTTACCTCAAAAGCACTGACTGTTCCTTGCCCTTCTGGAAATCCAGCCTCTCATTAGCATGAACTTGCAAGCATAGCTGTGAAAACATCTTCCCCTAGAATACCAGTTCTGTGAAGTCCCAGTATTCCCAGATATGGAATTGTTTCAATTAATTTTGTAGGCAATACTCTTTTTATGTCATGAAATTAATGCCAGTTACGCCAGACCATCTGTGCCTACCAAATGCACATGACACCATCCATCTTGAAGTTTCCAACAACCTGAAGAAGCTGAGCAGACATATGAATTGTATCACTGCTGACAAATACTTTTATCTGGAACAGCTCTTTGAATCAGTCTTTTATCTAATATGTTCTCCATCTCTTGATGTTTCTACTGAGCTTGTCTTTCTCAATGAATAACAGCATTGACAAATGAAATTAGAATAATGGAATTAATTTCTTTGCCACAAGTGTTGGAATGAAACGCATTTCTTTTCTATTATCCAACTGCAGCCAGTAGCCCTATATTTTACAATTGTTTCTACTCTTGAGTTGGTTTAGTAAACAGTCAACTGAGTGTGTTTTATCTGTCACATTTATTTAAAATGATCAGACTGTGCATATCCCATGCTCTAATATAATAAAGTGAGGGATTTCAAAGAGAACATTTTTATTAGATGCCAAATATTTTTTTCCTTTTTTGTAACTAAGCTTTTGTCCTGTATAATTTATCAAGGAACAATATAATTAACAATATTTATTCGTATTTTTCACCTTTTTCTTCACTCCAACAAAACTACTAAAGTCATTAAGATTATAATTGTTTAAAATCTCTTTGTACTTGATAAAATCTCTGAGCACTTACTGCTCTGAGTTTGTTAAGACAACTCCAAAACACTAAAGGCACCTAAGCTAGTAAACTCATTAACATGGAACTACTGCCAAGAGACAGGTTTCTTAAAGGTACATTTTCTTTGATTTTTCCTCTTGTTGTGATAGTATGAAGTTGAGCTTATTCCCTGTACTCTTGATAGCAAGCAGTAGCAACTTCGCAATCTATTCACCTGAAAAATACATAATTATTAATTTTTCTAGCTGGGTCTTTGTGATTGCTTATCTGTAGTATGAGCAATAAGATTGAGTTATATAATTAGACTATAAAGGCATTTTTATTCCCAATCTAATTTTACTGACAGTGAAACTATCGCCTGTGAATAAATTGGAGAACTCCTACATGTAAACCAGTTTTTCAGATACGGTAAACAGTGGTTTCAATCGTTCTCTAAAGAATGCTTCGTGAGGTTCAGATCAGTTGTTCAGATTAGTTGCATGTTTCAAATCACATGTTCCATGATCTGTTCCTGATATATTTTACACACATCCCATGTGAATTACAGCATTGTGCTTCAGAATCAGTTTTTGCATCAAAAGGGCAGGAAAAAAGAATGTATATCCAACTCAAACACACAATCACACAAATAGCCTAATTCTGCATATAGCTTGCCAAAAAATTAATAAATCTTGTGTCAATGTCGGCTGCCATATTCCATACGGTCTGCTCATTACATGTTATGAATATTTGATCAGCTTCATTCAGTCAGCCTCAGCTGTCTGCCCATAAGATCATGGAGCATGTCCTTCTGGAAGATACATCCAAACATAAGAGAGAGACGGAGGTAGCTAGAGACAGGAAACATGGCTTCACCAAGAGGAATCTGTGCCTGACTAATCTAGTGGTCTTCCACAATGGAGCAACTGCATCAATGGACAAGGGAAGAGCTTCAGGTGTCATCTACATAGATTTCTGCAAGGCCTTTGACATGGTCCCACACAATAGTCTTGTATCTAAATTGAAAAGAAAGGGATTTGAAGGCAAGACTCTTTAATATGCAAGGAATTCTCTGTCTAGCTGCCTCCAAAGATTGATAGTCTAAGTGGAAACCAGTAAAGAGTGGTATCCTGTGGTGACCAGTGAACATACTTTATGTTAGGGTGACCAGAAAGGCCTCTCCCAGGATGCATGTTTCTGTTGTGGCAATCTACCCACTTGGCTTCCCCAGTTGGCTCTCAGCCTCTGCCCCTCATCGCTCCCCCAGAGTTTCTCCATTGGTCCCTGTTCCCTGGTTCTGCCTCTTCCCCGCCCCTGGATAAAACTGAGGTTGACTATTTTGTTGTGGTATTTACCACTGGAACCTTGAACAGTGAAGATGCAATAAATCCTCCTGCCAGAATGCAAGCAAATATCCTTCCTGACTTTTTGTCACTGACTCTAATGCTGAACCTGCTCGTGCATTTGTGGGGCACAGGGGATCCCAGAGAGCTGGGCAGGGACAGTATTAAGTGTGCTTTAAGGGTCCATACTGGGACCAATAATAGTTCATATCTTCACCAGTGGGATTGAGTATATCCTCAGCCAGTCTGCAGATGACACCAAGCTGAGTGTTGCAGCTGGTTTGCTGGAGAGAAGGGATGCCACCCCAAGGCACTTTGACATATTTGAGGAGTGGGCTCATGCAAACCTCATGAAATTCAATGAGGCCAAGCATAATGTCCTGAATCTGGGTTGAGGCAATCACCCATTCTACAAAGACTGAAGGATGAAAGGGCTGAGAGCAGTCCAGGGGAGAAGGACTTGTGGATATTGGTGGACAGAGAATTGGACATGAGCTAGTAATTTGCACTTGAAGTCCAGAAAGCAAATCACATCCTGGGCTGCATAAAAAGAGGTGTTGCCAGCAGGTCAAGGGAGATGATTTCCCTCCTCTATGTGCTCCTGTGAGAGCCCACCTGAAGTGCTGAATCCAGCTCTGGGATACCTAATTGAAGACAGACACAGACCTGTTTGTCTGCATCCAGACAAGGCCATAAAGACAATCAGAGGGCAAAAGCACTTCTGTGAAGACAGGTTATAAGAGTTGGGACTGTTTATCTGGGAGAAGAAGAAGCTCTAAAGAGATCTTGTTGTGACCTTTCAGTACTTAAAGGGGGCTTATAAGAAACCTGGGGACTATTAAACAGGGACAGTAGTAACAAAAAAGTGGCAAAAGTTTTAAATTGAAAAAGGGCAGATTTGGATTGGACATTAGGAAAACATTTTTGACAGTGAGGGTTATGAGACACTGGAAGAGATTGACCAAAGTTGTGGGTGCCTCTGCCCTGAAAGTGTTCAAGGTCATGTTGGAAGGAGATCTGAGCAGCCTGGTCCGGTGAAAGATGTTCCTGCCCATTCTATGACTCTGTGAATCTGTGAGTAACATTGGCTAATAAGACCTCACTGCAAAGTAAAAGGCTGATATCTGAATAGTCCCTAATAAATATCTTGGAGCCCTCATTCTATACAAACTTTTAGTGCTTCAATAATATTAACAAAGATGGCAGAAAAATACAACTGAATAAATGTTTTCCAAATAATGGTGCATTCTGATGGAATTTTTATTAACGTGTGGAAGGATATAATATATGGCAAAAAGTAGTCCATGTGAGTAAACATGTTACCAAAAGACCAAATTAAGTGGGAGTTTACAGCATATAAACTAGCTCATATATTTTTGTGTACATATTTGTTGCAAGACAGTCGTGTGGCAGTCGGCGATGAAAGAGATAGGGCAGATTGCTTGGATGCAATAAGCGTATTTTATTGATACACAGCAGTGTTTTTATACCTTTTCAGCAGTAACTAAAAATAAATTCTTATATAAGCAGTAATCACTATAACAACCATATCTATGTTTTTAATAACATTGCAACACTAAGAGCTAGCACTAGCTAACACAGGTACATACCAAACATGCCATCCTCCTGTGCTGTCTATTTCGTGATGGGCCGTACTGCCTGCCACGGTTTGCAGCCTAGCAGCGTTAGCGCATCTACTTCTGACATGAGTTTAGCAGTGCTCTCACTTCTGCTTTCTAGCTGTATCTCTACACATATTCTTATATTCTAATCTTGACATAAGTGGAAGAGAGCTCACTCCAGAGGCTACCTCAATTTAGATAAGTCATGATTTGTAAAGAGTATCATTAGAACTGCTATTATATCCTGCCTTTCAAGGTTGTGGTAAAGTGCAAGACACCTTAGCTAACACATTATAAACTACTTATTTAACAATAAAAACCAATCTTAATGACGGGCTTAGTTAACTGCAGGTTTTACACATCATCTTGCAGAAATTAGCATGCCAGAGACTTTTGAACTACTCTCAATTTTACCAGGACTAAACTGAAATTTTAGTTTATAACGTGCAACTTCTTGGTTACAGTGGATGGATAAATCGAAAGTGACTTTGTCCAGGAAAAATGCTATCAGTCTTCTGCAGATATTTGCTGACATTTGAGTACACAGATAATATGCATCCACACATGGATAGATCCACATAAATACATTTATTGGGAGGCACTAAAATTTACCAGCTAAAGTGACAGTCAAGCTAAATTTAGCAACAACTCGGTAAGATAAAGTAGTTCTTCAAATCCCTGACTCCAAATAAATGCATAGGTATTGGAAAGTTAGCCAATTACTGCTCTGAAAACCCAAAATTTCACTTCTGCAAATGACCAAAATTATTACCTTTTTGCCAGAGTTTAGAAGTTTGATGTACACTCAAGTGGAGCTGGAATCCTAATATTAAACATTCCACTGACTACTATAGTCACGTAACTCAGAAAATATAGTAGTAACACTGCTGCAGGTCTTGTACTGATTTTACAAATAGTCAGTACTGACTTCAGTGAGGAGTGAATTCATCCACAGCATGAGAAGCCTGGGATTTCTGTCCTGCTTAATCTACTGGCGATGACACTGGTCTCTCTCCCCTCCTATTTTAGTCTGAAGATGTATTGATCTATAAAGAAAGGACCAGAAAAGATAAAATCCTGAACATTATACAAAACTAAGTATAAGGATGTTGTGGATCCTGTTCTCTGCTTCAGGAAGTACTTATAGGTTTTGCACAAAAAAGTGTTTGGATAAAAAAATATGCAAACACTGAAAGGCTGGAAAACCTGCAATAGCTTTAGCCAATAACTGGAAAGACCATTCTGCATGGTAACAATCCTCACACATAAGATGACATGCAAACCCATGGTGTGTGATACAATGGCTATTTTGGAAAATAGATTTAATTATTTTGATGTACAAAGGAACATAAAAACTATTGACATGATTTCTGTCTGCAGTTGAAGAAGGGTAGTAAAAGATATGCTATATGCCCGCTTGCTTCTCCTGTTCCTCAGTAGGACAGGAGGAGAAAATAAAATTAAGCTCATGGACTGACACAAAGACAAGGAGATGATACACCAGTTATGATCATGGCAAAACAGACCCAGCTGCAAAAGTAACTTAATTTATTGGCAATTAAGATTTACCTGAATGGAAAGAAGATAAGTAAAAACACCACCTTCCCCTAGTCATTCTCTTCCCAGGCTTAATTTCACTCCCTCTCCCTCTCTGAGTGGTGCAGGTGGTATGGGGAATAGGCAATCGGTCTGTAAGTGTTCCTTTCCTCTGTTCTTTCCTTTGAACCTCTTTCCTCTAGTTCAGTGAAGTTCCTTATCGTGGGCTGCAGCCCTTTAAGATAAGCCTGCTACAACATGGACTGTCAACACTGTCAGGTTCTCCTGCTCATGCTCCAGCTTCATGAGGTTTTTCATGGGTGCTGAGATCTGCTCTGCTGCAGTCTCTCCATTGGATACAAGGAAATACCTGTTCCACCCTGATCTCCTGCACAGGTTGCAGAAGAATCTCTACTGGGACACCCGGAGCATGTCCTTGCCTACTCCTTGTTCTCTCACAGAATCACAGAATCAATTAGTGTGTCAAGACCTCTGAGATCATCAAGTCCAACCTGTGGCCAATCACCACCTTGTCAACCAGACCATCGCACTGAGTGCCACGTCCAGTCTTTTCTTAAACACCTCCAGGAATGGTAACTTGACCACCTCCCTGGGCAGCCCAGTCCAATGTCTAATCACCTTAGTGATCTCAGGGCTGTCTCTCACACTGTTCCCGTCACCATGTATCATGGTTTGACACTGGCCAAATGCCAGGCACCCACAAAGGCTGCTCATTCACCCTCCCCTGCTACAGCTGGGCAGAGGAGAGAAAAATTCAATGAAGGCTTCACAAGTTGAAATAAGGACCAGAAGAAAACTCTCCAAGGGCAAAACAGGCTCAACTTAGAGATACAATGTGAGTTTATTACTAACAAAATCAGAGGAGGATAATGAGAAGCAAAATAAGCCCTTAAAAACACCTTTTCTTCCCCCAACCCCTCCCTCCTTCCCATTGACAGTGCAGGGAGACAGGGTGTGAGGGTCTTGGTCAGTTCATCACCTGAGGTTTTCTTCCATTTTACTCAGGGACAGGAGTCCTTCCCTTGCTACACCATGGGGTCCCTTCCCATGGGAGACAGTTCTCTGTGAGTTTCTATATTGTGGTTCTAATGTTGCAGCAGTCTTCCCAAAACTGCTGCAACATGATGTCCTCCCATGGGCAAACAGTCCTCCCAAAACTGCTGTGGTGTGGGTCACTCTTCCATGGGATGCAGTCCTCCAAGGACAGGCTGCTCCAGCTTGGAAGCAGGGCCCTCTCTCTCCACCCAGTCTCCCCGTGGATCACAGCCTCCTCCAGGCGTCCACTTGCTCTGGAATGAACACCTTCCCACGGGCTGCGGGTGGATCTCTGCAGCCCCCGTGGATCCCCACGGGCTGCAGGTGGATCTCTGCATCCCCCGTGGGTCCCCAGGGGCTGCGGGCGGATCTCTGCATCCCCCGTGGGTCCCCAGGGGCTGCGGGCGGATCTCTGCATCCCCCGTGGGTCCCCAGGGGCTGCGGGCGGATCTCTGCATCCCCCGTGGGTCCCCAGGGGCTGCGGGCGGATCTCTGCATCCCCCGTGGGTCCCCAGGGGCTGCGGGCGGATCTCTGCATCCCCCGTGGATCCCCAGGGGCTGCAGGGGCACAGCTGCTTCACCATGGTCACCACCATGGCCTGCAGAGGACTCGCAGCTCTGGTGCCTGGAGCACTTCCTGCCCCTCCTTCTCCAGTGACCTTGGTGTCTTCATATTATTTCCCTCACATGTTCTCACCTCCTCCTCTTCTCTGGCTAGAAAAATACTGTGCTGTTTTGTTTTGATTTTCTTCTTAAATATGTTATCACAGAGGTGTTACCATCATCTCTAATTGGCCCAGCCTTGGCCAGCAGCGTGTCCATCTTCAGAGCCATCAGGGATTGGCTCTGCCGGACATGGTGGAAGCTTCTAGCAGCTTCTCATAGAAGCCTCCTCTGTTGGTCCCTGCTACCTAAAACCAGTCCATGCAAAACCAACAAACCATGCTGCCCTCCCTCACCCCAGCTGTCCCCAGGGCACATCCATCATGGCTGTGGGGTTCAGCCATTCCCCATTGTGGGTCAGTCAGAGACAGCTGGAACCTAGTGCATCTGGCATGGGGCATCCCTGGCTGATCCAAACCAGGCCTCCCCAGCAACACTCTCACTGCCAAAACCTTGACACCTACACACAATACAGGTAACCAACACCTTCACTGTCTGTAAAATGGAAATTGAAATGTCTCTACCTTCACTGAACTGAAGGAGTGTAACAACAGGTTGGTTTTGGATTCAGACTAGAAAAGTACTGTGATGGGGCAACTTTTTTTTTTCTCACATATTGATATCTTCCATATTAAGAGAAAGTATGAGAAAGTAATTGGTTACTACTATGAATAGATCCAGTAAATCATTGGAGAATCCTTTTGTTCCTCTTTTTTTCTTGTTTCCCTTTAAGAGAGACATTGTATCTTATTACTACTGAGCCCCTCCTTGGCTCTGTGAGGTCCCATGCATGCCCCCACAGATGCACAGGTAGTTTCAGTAATATAGTCGGTAGCAAAGAGTTGGGAAGGCTACTTGCATGCATTCCAACAAGAGTATTTATTGCTTCTACACTGTCAAAACTTGCAGAGGCAAATACCAACATAATCCCAAAACTCACACTCTGAGGGCAGGGAAAAGACGGGACTAGGGAACAGGGAACAATGGGGAAGCTCTGGGGGAGGGATGAGGGGGGGTAGAGGCTAACAGCCAACCAGAGAAGCCAACTGGGGTAGATTAACATAACAGAACAGTGCACCTGGGAGAAGCCTTTTTGGTCACCCTAACATAAAGAGCTTCTTGTGGTACTAGGCACTTGTCTTACGGAAAACTCTCTACCCCTTGCAAATATATGTTTACCTGCCACCACATCTTACGTTTATTGCTACAGTTACCAGCACTTTCACCATGTTTCTGAAATTAATAATGTGATGCTTTCATTTTCAAAGTCTTTGGGGCAACCTTATCTCCTGAATAAAATGAAAACCCAGCTTAAATACATCCACCCACATTAAATACATCCTTATACTTCTGCTGTTTAAATAATAATAAGTGAATAAAACTCTTCTGTAGTTTAGATGCTAATACACACAACATCTTTAGAATGAGCCATAGGTGAAAAAAATACAGTTGTAAGAGCTTTGGGAAGACACTTTAGCACTAGCTGAGAAAGACCTGAGTTTCAGTGAGACCTTCTGAATTAAATGAAAGTTCATCAATTCAAAAGGGTCAAAAGACCAAAAAAGAATGTTGTTATTAAAACAGGATACAACAACAGAAGTTATCTTTCAACTTTGGCTGCACAAGTTACTCAGGCTACTATAACAGGTCCGGATTTGCTATTTGAAGGTGTAATGTAATGTAATTTCCAGACATATGCTCTATTTTTAATTTTTTTTTTTCTTTTGGCACTGGATTGTTTCCTTGGTGTGGTAAAGTTTTATGACCTCACTGCCATAATTTCTCTCTAGATGACTGTAACTGAAAAGCCTTTTATTTTTTCAATGTAATAAACTAAAAGTAACATGATGTTGACCTTTTCTCCTTTCCACAAAGCAAGGAAATTCTAATTTATTTTACAATTTGCACATCTAAGAAAATACAAAATATGTTGGTCTGTTTAAAGTGATTTAGTGTGTCTCCTAGTCATTTCCAGTCTTACAATTCCAGAGTCCTGTTCACTTAATGTGATTTTTTTTCCTCTTGAGTAATTAGTTTTCCAAAGAAATAAGTCTGATTTTTCTTTTCCAAGTCCACCCATGATAAATTTCTTTCTCCTATTTTTTAAAAAGTTTTAGTGGAAAATTTCTATTACTTTGTTAGTGTTTAATAATTTTATATCGTATTTTTATCATAAGATTATAAAAATGTTCCATTTAAAAGTAATGGAAAAATAAATCTTTCTACAGAGACAAAAAGGTCAAAAACTATAACAAAAGGGAAATCTGGTCAGTGACCTAAAAGCAATATTCCTGCAGCTTTGCAGGTGGGAATAGCTAGTACATCACAGAAATTACTCTTCATCTTCTGCTTGTACTCAGGAGGCTCAACCTATAAAACCATAAATTTCTTATCCCTCAGTTATTTTAAGTTTCTACAGTATTTAATGTAAACTGATTCAAATGATATCATATTGTCTCATGGAAATTACAGATCCAGTGAAAGAGAAAAATAGAGGACTAGAAATTTTCTGTCATTTCATTGAGTTCATCATCTGATCATAAATGTCAGGATCAGTCTTCAAACTATTCAATTTCTTGCCCTAAACATGCTTATTATAAAAATATCTTTTGTCTTCCAATTTCAGGTCTATTTTTTTAATAGTAAAATTGGTCCATTTCTTCTTACACCAATAATTTTCTTCTTATCTGCTAGATGAACTGCAATCCCATATGTAAACTGCAATCACATTCTCCTCAGCTGAAGTTATTTTGTTTTCAAGAAAGACATGAATATGCCCAAACTGGCACTGAGTGATCTGGAACATTTATATAGTATTATATGGAAAGACAGAACCAATGTGTCTGCACTGGCACTATCTAACAATCAGTATAATCAGTCTTGCTTGTCATCAGTTTACTAGAAACTTGTCTTGCTTGTCATCAGTTTACTGACTCCCACAATCTGTCACATTATGTAACCATATCTCTTTCCTCCTGTCATTTCCAGAAAAAGAACACAGCACTGTACATGAAAAATTTGCATTATTGGTCTCTATGACTTCTACTTTATTAATTTTATTCCATTCTTACTGAATTACTTTAATACATTTTTGTCATTTGCTAAGTTCTTTCCTCAGCATGTGTACCAATTTTTTAATGAAAATATTGAATACGGTTAAGGAGCAGTCTATGGTACTCCACTTATAAAACTCTTCATCTTGTTCATCTTTCAGTACAATTATTATTCTCCATCTTGCGGTGAAACCATTTTAATCAGTTTATAAACCTGCCTTATCCATCCCACCCTTCTAAAATTGTATCACATTATCCTCCGTATAATTTCACATGAGGTCTCATGGGAGATTAAACTTGGGTAAATTTGAGCTACTCTATGTCCTTTTCTACAGAAAATTTGTTGCATTTTTTTTTAGTTAACATGTTTCTTTGGAATGATCTACCCTTTTTAAAATCAAGTTGTATCTTTTCCCAAGCTTTCAAGTATGTACAATAAAAGATAAATGTAAGGCACTCTCATAGAAATTGAGTGAGACAGTGTTAAAACAGAAGCTGTACTCTTTTAGGAATGTTTGTAGAAACATGTAGGATGCTTTAAACCTTTAGCACTGATGTGACAAAACTAACAGTATTTTTGGAAAAATTATCAAAACTATGAACATTAATGGGAATAAGAATATTAATATATTATCTCAAATGTTTCACAAGATTATTCCAACGTTTCATAATACAAAAGGGCTGTCCTGACACAGGATAAAAACTTTCTTTTAAACTACATCTTGAGATTTCCTATTCAGGAATTAATATTTCTAATATTCAGGCAAAATATTTCTAAGATATTTTGATTTCTGGTCCAAGAATTTGGATTAGACCTTTTCTACCAATTAGGAAATAACATATGCTGTTCTTGTTTCTGAGAGTCTAGAATGGATTTTGCCTTCAAGATAAATATAAATAATTAAAAGCATTAAATTAAAATAGGTTTTTAAAACTTTTTAACTTTAATTTATTAATTGAAAAAAATGAAAACAGATTACAGAATTCTTAAAGTCACTTTTTCAGCTTACTGTGTTTTGCATTAATTCAAATCCACGTGGACTAAAATGTGTTAAAAGTACAAGCAGACTAATTTTCAAAATCAAATATTTTGTTTCAGAGGACCAATAATGGTAAATGGATAACCAATCTATCCAGTATGATGTTGTGGGGTATTTTTTTACTGTTAATATATTCTATCTGCAATTATTTTTATTAGTTCTCATAAGTTGACATATTATTAAAAAAAATCTACAAAAGGAAAAGGTAAGTGAAATTCAGCAGTTTTTTCCTGGGACTAGAAGATAGACAACACATGCACTGAAAGCAGTAACTACCTGGTCTTCATAAGCCTCATATAAGTCCTGTGTTTTGACATCTGGCATCTGGTTGTACCACTTCAGAGGTTAAAGTCCTTACAGAACTAATTTGGTCATCCACTGTCTTACTGTAAGTCCTTACTGGTATCAAAGGCTACTCTGCCTTGTAGTGCTGCAGCCATACTAAAAAGATGGGTGATCAAGTGAAACATCTCAGTTAGTTACTGTTCTTGACACAAACCCAAGCTCATAAATCAAGAGGACCTGAAAAAGTATTTTTTTACAAGTTTCTTTATCATCTATGAATTTCAAAACTTTCCACACTATTTTTCTATTGTTCTACATGAATAGCAAACAGTGCAAAATAAAAATTCATCAAGATGCTGTTTTTATGCCCTTTGTGCTCCTACCAAAGCTGTTTCAAATTGTTCAGCATATTTTGAACAAATACATAATAAAGAAAAGCAGCTGGGCATACATACTGAAAGATCTTGAAAAGATGTAAGGAAAAGTATTTTCTTTTTCAAGTGATTGACAGTGAAATGTATTGCTTGCTTGTTTTGCTAGCAATCCAAAGAACTCAGCAGGGAAAAGAAGAATGAGAACTGTACCTTACCCTTGTTTCACCTGTTTTGTTGCTTGATCAGAATGTTATTTCTGTTTTGAAAGCTTGTAGAAATATGTCCAAGAAATCAGTACCTTGTATTTTAGGAGTAGAGCAATAGTTACAATACTGAGGAAAAGTACAATACTTCTTGTTTTTCAGAACTGAATACTACTTACTTCACTGCTGAAACTTTGTGCACAGCCACTGAAGGTCAGGTGTGTTTACCTGGGCATAGGACTTCATCTGAGGCTTAGTTATCTTTGGTCTAGATTTATTTAGCAAATAAACCCAAAGGTAAGAATTTCATCTTATAGACTGATTTGATACCTAACAAGGTTTGAAGCCCTTCTCTGCATTAAATAGAAAAGAAAGTAAAGGGTGTCTAGGTCTTAACTTATATTTATTAGTCAGGTAATTCTAGTTAAAACAGATTTGTCCATATATCTCCTATATCATCTAAAAAATGCATTTTCCACTATTTTCAGCACTTTTGTTGCTTGTATACTGCAACACTATACCCTCTGCTGTACACAGATAAGAGATGAAGAGGTAACAGTGGCTTGCAATGTTTCACAAGGCACTGGAAAAACAAGCTTGAGGAACTGTCATTGAAAAACATTGAGAAAATGATCAAAATTATGATATCAGTAAGTGTTGCACTGTTGAAAATCTAATTCTTGAAGGACGCTGATATATTAACTTTCAGGAACCAGGAATAATATCATGAAATTATTGCATTTTTCCCCCTTACTTGTACAAAGACAAAAATTCAGCTAAGATGAAGCCAACAAATTTCTACAAACTTTCAGAGAAAATGCAAAGATAACATCGCTACTTTCAAGTCACCCAGAATGTCCCTTGGGGTTTGTACATATATCTGTGTGAAGGTAAGTGGAAATGAAAAATTAGCTCAGTAGGAAAAACAAGCACAGCTCTTACCTTTTATCCAAAAATTTTAAAGTAAAAATTTCAAGTGAATACATCCATCTTGGGAGTTATTTCATTTCCTGGGAGACATGAACTAATGGCCATGATTAAGAGTACACTTAAATGCAACATTACCCTTCGGTGCTTTTGATGCTGTACAAAATTATATAAATTATTAATCAAACCTTAAAGTATTCAGCATCCCACATCAAAAGGTTTTCTTGGTTTTGTCTCTGAAAGAAGAACAAATATCCATGAAGAGTAAAAAGGATTAGAAAGACAGGCCACCAGTTCATGGGTGTTTTGATGACCTCCTAGGTGGAGGAAATAAAAGCTTGATCCACTAGAAAAATATCAGAACTACTACTAAAATAAATGCCTACTATAATTTTACATATTGACATAGACATTGTATATTCAAAAAGATTTGTTCACTTCAGTTCTCCACAAATTTTCTCATTTAAGTTTATTAATAATCACTGCTTGCTACTAGTCATAAGAAAAAAAAAAAAAGCATCTGACTTCAGGGGAAGGATGAAAAATTATTAAATGACAATGTCTGATGAATTAATTTGAAAACTATCAACACTAAATATTCAATTTCAGTTTTTTGAGTCAGGATGGGATGCGTGTCCCATCCTGAGAAAAGTGCATGCTTTCATGAGCCTTGTGTCTTTGCTCCAGAAGAACAGCATTATGTCCTACTAGGAATCTCCAAAGGTTTTATTTTTAATGGATTCTAATGAATTCAACCTTCTTCATTAACAAAATTTCACAAGCTTGATTTATGCAAAATTAATTAGACAGAAGAAAAAAGAGTCAGAGACCAGAATACAGAGGGAGGAAGAAGCAGCTGGGAGATGTTGCAATAAAAAGATTCACTGATAACAGAAGGAAAATAAAAAGCCGTTAGTGGAGCTCTCAAAGCTCCTGTTTATTAATTTTTCAGAGAAAAATACCTTATGCCCCACAGCAAAAGAAATTCTTCTCTTTCCCTTCTGTTTCTGGTGAAACCTGGCAGTTGCACAAGTGGCTCAAAGGGAAGTGATTCCAAGCTGGTCTGGATTTCTATGGATTCATTGCATCATACTCACTCCTTCATACTGTACAGCACAAGTTTTAAACAATTCCGTTAGCTGATACTGCTAGTTAAAATGAGTAATCAGACTGATGGAATATAAAATTTGGAGGGGTTTGATAATATTGAGGGCATCTCAGGCAAATTTTATCTACTCGGCTTGATTCCCTAGAGGCAGGGCTTCATCTCTTAAATACGGGCTACAATAGCATACAGAAAGATCCTCTTAAATAGAGAGTCATTTAAATAAATCATATGACATGTCCTTGTTATAAGGTGTATTAGGGCACAAACAGGTTGAGTGGTTGGCAGGGTCAAATAAAACTCCATTATCACCTCACTGTAAGGGCAAGGGAAACTTCATAGATTGATATCTAACTGGCAGTGCCCACTCCCTTTACACAAATACCATAGTTAAATGATTTCTGCTGTAGTGATAAAACACCAAAAAAATTTCCCCAAATGAATTGTCTACAGTTTTGATGCAAAGGAGCTGTTTCAGGTAATTCTATGTTATCTGTTCTCCAAACACCATATGAGATTTTCTGCATTTTCTTATTTTATCAAAATAATATTGAGGGTGGATATTTCAGTACTTGCTTCTGAGTAGTTTTGGCAATCAGTAGTATCCAGTGAAAAACCTTCCCCAAATTCCCAATCCTGTTCATAATTATTTAACAAGGTTTTGACCAAGAATTATCTTGCAATATGATCACAGACACTTGTTCTCCTTCCCTCTCTCCTTTCATTATTTTCTCAATTGCATTGCAAGAACCAAAGAGGAAACAGAATGTGACATTTTTCTGATGTGATGAAAGCAAAAACTGCCTCTAAAACACTGATTTTCACTTAGTGCTGTTTTCTTAGAACACTTTGAGAAGAACTTTGGAAGAGTTATCTGAAACTTGAAAAGACTTCTTTGCCCATTTAAGCCACTGGTTTAACAAGCTCTGGAAAAAATGTCAGTTTCTGAGATAGGGCTTTTTATCCAAGTGTAAGCACAAAGTGCAATATCTAATGTGCTTGTGCTTTTCACTGGAGCATAACAGATCCTTTCAGTGCTCTCTGGCTATTTTGTGCTACAACGTGCAATGATTTTTTATTCACTTACATATTTTAAATTCAGACCTGAAGAGCTTGGTGGCACAGTGGCACGCTGCAGCAATATCAATGCTTCATTGTTTTTAATGTTTTCTGTATTATTAAAAGATATTGGCAAGGGTGCTTATGACCAGTATTCCATGGAAAATACTCACAGACTTGGACCTCGAAATTCTAGTGTCAATTCACATTGATTAACTGCCAGAGGAAGAGGATGCGTGGATCTTTCCTAATGCTTTCAGAGTTGGTGATGTTACTAGTTGCCAAAATAACCATTAAGATCTGAATTGGGATTAACTAAAAACAGATTTTTTTTTCCCAAGGCAGCCTCCACATTTAATATTAGTATATGCACAATTTAACATGAGTATGTCTTTTTAATTTTCAAGACTTGACCTAGTGGCTGCACACAACTATTTATTTGTAGTCAAAGTTATAAAATCATGGAGTAATTGAAGGGTTTGAGTTGGAAGGGACCTTAAAGATGATCTAATTCCAATGCCCCTGCCATAGACAGGAGCATCTTCCCCTAGACCATGTTGGTCAGAACCCTGTCTAATCTGGCCTTGAACACTTCCAGGAATAGGGCATCCACAACTTCTCTGGGCCACCTATGCCAGTGCCTCACCACCCCCACAGTGCAGAACTATAATGTCCTATCTGCTGTGTGGGATATATGACAAAGATAAGAGAACATTATGACTCAAAAGTCTATATTATAATAAAAAAAATCCTGTAGTTTCACGCTGCCTGATCAATTTACACCAACAAAGTATTATTTCCTGGTTGTAGCTAAGCAGGAAATAAGTGTGAAAGCAACTAAGGGAGTCAGTCAAAACCTCTTGGCACATAGTCAGTTCCAAAGTACAATATAGATACAACACGGAGATCAAAGACTGAATTAATTTTGCACTTCATAAGGCAAATCCTTCTGATTTAATATTTTGAAGCAAGTTATATTTTTTCTGTGCTAATTTATCTATCCACCTAGTAAGTCCCAAGTGACTAATGTGTTGTGTGACTTCTACCCTACAGAATAAGAAGGAAAAAGTGAGATCCTCATTCATGTTAGTGTTCAGTTACAGAAGCCCACACCAGGAGATAATGATGCTGGCAAGCACAGTACAGTTATCTGCTCTCCATAGCAGTGAGATAATAAAGGGCCAAAAAAGGAATTAAGGAGACTCCTTCAAGCAAGTGACTCCAGACATAATATGTTTGCAGCGGATATCTTAGGTGAGTAATGTTTGAGAATATGAACACATCAGATTTGAAGAAGTGCAGGCCAATTGGAGCTGTTTTTTTAATAAATACATAAATCAACAAAAGATATACTTTTAAATTATGCTATTTAATAATACAAATATAAAATTTAAGTTTTCACCCAGGGAGTTATAGCCAGAGAGACCTGAGGTCTGCAAGTCAGAGACCAGTTTTTAAAATTGGGCTTAAAATAATGCAGACTTTGCAATCAGATCTTCTGTTCTTATTTGCTTTTCATTAAATTTTTGTTCTTATTCCTAGTTTCTAATGAAAAATACCATACCTCTGCTTCCAACACCAACATATTTGTCCAATATTCTAGAACTAAATTTAACTGTGGACAGATGTTTTACACTCTGAGGATGAAAAAGTGCATCAGGGCTTCAGAGTGAAAACATGATTCTGCAGGCAGCAGGACTGACATTTTGAAAAAGAAATCGTTTGTTACAAGACACCAGTCTGAAACTGTGCATAACAAACCAAATGTGAATTTCAGTGGGAAATATGGAGAAATAATAAGCAGGTCTCATTCTGAAAGTACATTTCTGATCTGGTAAAAAAACAGGCTTTGTATGCAAATCAGGAAGAAGTTGAGATTGAAAACATCTGTAGGAAGTCTCACTTCTTTTATATGGCCCACAATAGAAACAAACAAAACAAAAGATAGACCCAAAATACTTTCTCCCCCCAGAAAGCCCAAACAAATATTCACCCCTAAAAAACAGCAAAACCAAAGTAACTATGAAGTGCCATTATGCCCTATTTGTCACTTCTGTGTTGTTGCAGAATTACTTATTTTAACAGAGTTGCTTCTTACTTTCAATTAATTGAGAACATCAGGTCAAACAAATTGCTAGATCTTATTTTTTTTTCCCAGTACACAAACATTTAACCTACACGGTTTTAAACATGAGGACATCTTTTGGAAAATACAAACACATTTTCTAGGTGAATTAGGACACACAAATAATTACACTGGATCAGGGTGAAGGTCTGGCCTGCCCTGTATCCTGTCCCTGCCAGGGTCAGGAACTAGAATTACATCAGGGAATATATACTATTATTCTTCTCATTATCCCTCTGCATTTATAGCATTTTCAACATGGTTATTTTCTGTAAAGGGGTAATACCCATACTACTGTGCAGAACAGTCTTTCCCAAACTTTTCTGCCAGAATTTCTCTCACTTCTGCAATTAAATTTTTTTATTTCTATCACCCACAATGCACTTTGCCAGTAAGTCCCATATTTACAATGAAATTATGTAAAAGTACTATGTTAAGAAGTACTACCTTCTGCTTAACTTAAAACGTCAAATGATAATTTATTGTCATAATTTTTAACTGCACTTCTTGGACATAATGGATATCAGTACTGTGTAAACTGGGCAGCTACATGATTACAAGTCTTTTGTGACAAAGCAGTCCATGATATAATGAATGTTAAAATATTGAATTTCTCGCAAATACTTCCAGGTTGTTCATGCTCCATGAGCAACAAATCCCATTACCAGGTCCCTTTTACACTGGGTTGCTTTACCAAGAAAACTCATATAGTTTCTTAATAGTTTTTGTATAGTACATACAAATATATTATATTTGAGAGAACTTGGAAGTTACTAATACAAATAGAAGAGTAATCTAGGCCTTAGTATATTACTGGCTCTAAAGTATTAAAAATGAAAATTAGGTAACCGTGTGCTCACTGCTAATGAACATTAATGGACCAATAAAAGTAGTTACATAATGGATCAACACAATATTTTTTTGTGTAAATAATTAGCTGTGTGAAGCTAGGTAATAATGAGAAAGGTGTCACCGTTTTCTTGAATTTTTATTTCGCTTTAGTATTTTTTTGTTTGTATTTTTCTTAAGTGACACTGTTTGCCTTGAATGACTTAAATGTGTCATGTGAAATATGCAATGTATTATTGCTCAGAAATTAGATATTAGGGAAAATAAAATAGAGAAAGCAAAAGTATTTTTAGTGTTAATAATCTGTCTTACTTTTGGGTATGGTTATTATCTAGTATTTTAGGTAGATCATATACCTTAAGGAGAGTATATACTACCTATGGATGTACATATACAAACAACAGCTATGCTAAAGTACTGTATGCACAGTCCTGTTAAGGACTCAACAACAAGGCTGATTTACCACATTAAACTAGTCTACCAAGTACTCCCAAATTAATTGACATCCCAAGAGAAGACATGGAGGTATTTTATTTCTTACTTATCATTTTGATGACGTTCTGGATTTCTATGAATCTTCAAACCATTGCATTTCTTTTTTTAATCTCTTTGATACAAATAACTCCTTTAACTTGAGCGCAGTTCTACTGAAACTGGAGTTTTGGGTGGTCCTGAGCATCTGTAGAAATTCCTAAGATGATCCAAACTGTTAAAACTACCTCATATTCTGTATTCTCCTTCTCAAGTAAAAAAAAAAAAAAAACCCTCTCTGAATTTTCTTAGAGAGGAATACACTATTGTTCCAGTTGCATGAAGGGCAAGCAGTAAATAACCAGTGAGGATGACAGTCGGTCCCTTCCAGCAAAATTAGTATATACATATTTGATTGCTTTCTCATCCCTAATCTCAACAGTCCTTTGTCTTGAAAATTGTACAGCAAATCCCTGCTTTTCCACCATGAGGCATTATGAATATTCTGAAGAAAGGCAGAAAAATAATCAAGAATATGCAATGTCTGGAGGACACCTTTCTACTGTTTTACAGCACATCTGAATGCACGTAATGGGGGAAAGGTGTACTGTAAAAGAAAGTGGGATTGAGGGGAGAGAAAGTACCTCTACTTTTGACCTTCATCCAGCTTCCTCACTCTTGAATGATATCTGCAAGGTATCTCACTCCTTCAGTGAGACCTGATTTGCTCACCTGCCCTTTAAAGAAGAACTCTGATACCAGAGGAAACTGAAAACAACCATGTCAGTGCTATAGAGTTCTCATGCTGTATAGAGAATTACTGTGAAAAACCTAGCCTGGCTTCCCTGCCCTCCACTTGCATTACCTCTGGAAAAGACAGGACACTGACTTCATGACATCATAAAAACCTTACTTCATCACCCACTCTGTGTACATCACAGATACATAACCCTGTTGGAGACCAGATTGTAGAGAACATCCCTCTCCCTGTTGTAAAACCTATTGTTGAACCAGTTATGAAGGCTATTGTGACACCTGTTATAAAACCTGTTATGAACACACTCCTGGTGTGAGGGAGTGGCCCCCCTTGGGCAGCCTGTACTTTGACTTACGTCCATGAAGGGAACTCCCAACTCTCTGGGAAACTTTAGTACCTACTGCAGTTTAAGTTAGGTTATAAGAATGGTATTCAAAATGTCACAGGGTGAAAAGGGGAAGGGTTTTAGAATTGTTATTATAGTGTGTTAATAAGAGATAAGAACTAAGATGGTGTGACGCAGTTAAAATTCCCTCTTTCCTCCTTCTTCCCATAATCCCATGTTCTGGTGTGAGATCACTGGTTGAATTTTACTGCAGTTCCTGTGATGTGAACAAACCTGGTTCACAGACACTGGATTAATGTATAAATAATAAGTTATGTGAAAAATGGTATGAGTGTTGGCAGACAGGAGCCATCACTTTTTTATCTTCTGCCTGTAGCTTAACTGCTGTCCTGCCTCTTGCCTATGTTTATGTTTGTATTGCTGATAAGATGTAATAAACAGCAAAACCAGCAATACTTCTTTCTCTTTTTTGGAACATGAGTGATTAATTCTTAAGTTAGGACTGAAAAACGGGGCCAGCCTTAACACAACCCCACTTTGTTTTGTACAATTCTATCAAATCAGTATTTCCAAACCTTCACCCAGCTCCCTGCACCTGGTCTAGAACTCACGCGTCTCTTCAACTTTCTATATAAAAATTTTAAATCTTTCACTAAAATTTTGGGACTGAATCTGCTGATGCTGCCCAGTCTGCTGGAAACAGGCTATTATAAAGGATTTGGATGTCCCAGAAAGTTGTTCATCATTGTCTCCCAGTGAAAAACTGATGGTAAAGAATAACGTGTTCTTATTCACCCACAGTCAGTGATGTCCTCCTTTTCCACTCAACTGTTACAGATATATTCTGCCAGTTTAATATTCATGGAAGATTTATGTAAATTTGTTCGCTCATGATAGAAGTATGCACTAAATGTGCTAGAATTGTCATGCGCCTGAAACATCAGTGTCTTCATTCCTTTCCCTTCTCTTGCTCTCACACATACACATTAATAATAGTGTATTAAACAGACAATAACAATATACAATTTAGGAACTCTTGCTTATTGGTCTGTCTGAAAATATGCACATAAACAAACTGATATAACTATAGGTTTATCAGTTCAATTCTTAAAAATATAAATGGAAATGCTACGGAAAAAGATGTGAATGACACACAAAAAATCTGTGACGAAATTAAAATTTTATCAGTGCAAATTAAATTGTTGACTTGCTTGACATAGACCTTTATCCAGTGCATGCTACCATAGCAGAATTCATCAGTGTTTATGAATGTACAGGTTTAAAGAACTTTTAATAGTCTTAAAAATTTCTATTCTGCTTATTATTGCAGAAGATAACTTGAAGGCAATGGAGTACAGTGGTGACAGTGCTGGACAGTGTTTTTAGGATACTGTGATAAGAAATGTACAAGAAATTTTTGTTGGATTCTCTTGTACTAAGTGGGTTTTTGTGTCTGCCAGGAGCAGCACTGCCTTAGAAAAGTAACGTCTATGTCTCTGCTGGACCATGCAGAAATACAAAATGTGAATTGCTAGATTGAATTACAAAAACCCTTTCCATTTTCCCCAGTGTTTAAATGGGGAAGTGTTCAAATGGTTTTTAAAATGGATAATCTCTTCGGAGTTACACTAATGATAAAACTATCTTCATAAAAATCTAGCATTTAGGTGACTTTGATGAAGTTTCAATGCTTTGATATAACAGGATGAATGCAAACTGGAATTTCATGAGATCATCAATAAAATTCTTCTCTGAATGTCAAAAAAAAATATGTCAAGCTTTATGATATGAATGTGGAATGCTTTGTCATTTTACAACAGTATTGTATATGACAGCAGACAGAAAAGACAGATTGCTTTGTTTCCACAGTATGTCTAAAAGTCCTACAGTACAGGAAAATATTTCTGGCTAGAATGAAAGTGTTCCAAAGAAGAGCTACAACTTTGTGGGTGACTTCTGAGGGATTAATGGGTTCACAGTACTCCAGCCTTTTAAATAATCCCAGCAAGTGTTGAGTTTGCATATGCAAACTGATATGCTACAGTGTGATTGCTCCTTTCTATCATGTTTCATGCCTTGATTTTGCTATAGTGAAACATTTTTAATAACATTAAATAGTTGCCAGATGAGCCTCTGGTATTTTACATTATTGTGCATTTTCAAAAAGTTTTAATACAAAGTTTACAGGAAAAGGATATGAAGGATTGAAATTCTTGAACACTACCCCATCAGCAGGATGATTCTGGTTTAATTTCCCTCATTTACATTTTAATACTAAAAATTTTAGACACTCAATATATGCAAGTTTGTTTATACACTATTTTAAAATACTTCTAATTTTAAATAAATGTGTGTATTTTCACCTGTAGTGATAATCATTTCTAAAAGCTAATCACCAGCAAGGGTAATCACAAACTTTCAATTAAAGTAGCCCATCACAATCATAATTTTTAAATCATAATTTTTAAAAGATTAGTATGAAAAAATTGCTCTTGGAAGTCTGTAAATAAACTTTTTCTGTGAAAAAAAACCACCCAAACATTTTTATTGGTGATGCATTCATTATGATCATACTTGCAGAGCATAGCAACGCAATTTACAAAGGGATATCTTTGCTCATGTGTGACACAAACGACAAGTGAATTCTGAGAAGTTAATTCTGGTTCTGATAAACAGCCTGGTCCTGGCAAAAGGAAACAGGACAAGTTCAACACCTGGCTCTGTGCATCTTTTATAGCCTTATCTGTACACACAAGCCAAACATTGATAAATAAACTATACAGTTCTTGTGGGCAGAGTGCTTTTCAGTAAGTTCTTTGGTTCTTTTCTTTTTCAAATCTCCTCAGTATCAGCTGGAGTTGTTAGTTTATCCTACAAACACATCAATTGTATCAAATTGCACTTGCTTTCTAAAACAGTTTATCAAATATTTTGTCTTGTTTTTCTTAACAATTGTGCTAGCACCTTCTGTAATGAGGGGAACACAGGAAAAAAAAATCTGTGTCTAAATAGTGCTTCAGTGGCTGGAAGAGAAACAAAGCAAACCTGGTGAAGATTCTTTAACATGAGGATTACTGATGCACTGGTTGAAGCCCTGTGCAACATCTAGCACAAGAAGCCATCAGCTCTGGCTCTCTTTAGCTTGGGAAGTTTTGTTAAATCTTTATTGCAGAAAAGAACTCATTTGTAGGCAAAAGGCATGTGAGTGAATATTTTTGTCTCTTATAAACTAGCTTAAACTACTGTTCTACCTAGAGCTCAGGGCAGCTCTGTCAACAAAGACTCTGAATACATGGTCTAATGTATTAATCATATTCTATAAACATTACCATTCATTTTAGAATATTGAATTTCATAAACTAATGTTTAAAAAGAGAATATGCAAAGCACATGAGCCGCACTATAATTAGTCTTAACTCAAAGAAAAAGGTCTCAAAATATTAACTATCCCACTCTACATATTGCATTTATTAAACATTCACCTCTTCTGCTGAACTCATGGCACAAAAATGCTTCAAAATGTACTCAAGAAAAGAAACTGTAGAAATGCATCCTGTATGTGAACTATGTAAGTCTTTCAAAAGTGCAAACTAGAAGTATTTGAATTGTTTAACAGATTTTTCCCAGCATTAGTGTTTGCCCATTTTCTGAGAGCAGATTATTCTCCATTGGGAGATAACAGGGCTTTTTACTTTCATATACCACTAAATGTCAGATGCAGTGGAAAAATTTTTAGCCATTTCAAATACAGTAATGCTATGGGATTACTGAACTCTAATTACGAACTGATTTTCTAGGACTGAAGTTCACTTTGCATTGTTTGAATAAAGGAACCTGACTCGAAAAACAGGCTGTTCTTCCTGTTCATGTGAAAGAAACACTTGGATCCAATAGCTAGGGGTAAGGAGGGGTGTCAGAAAACCCAAATTACATGCTTGTGATTAGCTACTCTTGGCCTTCCAAGATGAGCTCGTTATCATGTAAATAAGCAGCCACGGTAGCTCAGTGACATTGCTGACCTTAGAGAAGAGCTATTGATGTAAAGGAGTTCTCAGTACTTCTTTGGTCTATGCAAAAATTGGTTACATTGTGAGCTCATGAAAGGAAAGGTGGCAGTGTGAGCCTGCAAGATACATCCCAACATTAGTAGGACGTTCACAGTGACAATGTCCTTTGATCATTACTGTTGTTTGTGTGGCAATGCAGGGTCTACTTCTGCAGTAGCTGTGTGCTATCAACACGAAACATGGTAAGACACATGCTCCAAAAGGTTAAGTTTGCCTGCTCAAACTGGAATCCACTAATTTTAGAAATCTATACTAATTCTTATTGAAATTGTGTCCTATAAATTGCTTGTTCAAAACAAATCACCTTTTGTGGTGGGATTTACTATTAAAATGAATATATAATTCTTTTCAAAATCACAGACACATTAACAAATTCATCAGAAAGAAATCCATCAGTGTTGTCCTTTTTTGATATAGATTTATCCAAAGAGGAACTTACTCAGATAGGTAGAAATCATAAACAGTTTGACAGAATTTAGATTTAATTCTGTGTCCAATTTGCATCCCAGACTTACTTTCTCAACAGAATTTCCATATTGTTCAAATCAAACTGTTGTTTTCTTAACATCAGTAGCAGGGCCATGCCTAACAGACACCTACACCTACTCCTACAAGTAGGAGCTGCCTCACAGAAGTAACTTAGTTTTATCTCTACTATGATATTAATTCACCAGTAATAAATACATCTTTTATTTTAAGAATAAACTATCAAGATTATTTAGAAAAAAAAAGTAAATATTTGTAAATGTAAATGTAAAATATGTGTTGGATGTAGATTTGAAAGAGCTGGCTGGCAGCAGAGAGTGGCAGAACTGGCTTCCATGAGAAGAGTCCAAGGGCTAGTCTGGGCCAGCCATCTACAGCAAACCCACTGCAGGACACAGCTGAGCCTGTCAACCTTGAATGGTGGCACCTCTGGGAAGACATATTCAAGGAAAGGCAAAAGACTTCACAGCAGTGAGGACAAGAAGTGTGGGAAAACAGCTGTGTGGATATCAACATGGTAGAAGAAGAGATGGCAGAGGTGCTTCCAGCATAGGAGCAGAAATTATCCTGCTGCCCGTGGAGCAGCAGATGTGTTTGCTCCAGCCCTCAAAGAACCCTGCACAGGAGCAGGTGGATACTTCCTGAAGGAGGCTGAGGCATGTGCAGAACCTGCTCCTGACTGTAATTTCAACCCCCTGACAGCAACTCCAGCCCATGAAGAGGATCTTAGGCAGAACAGCTTTTCTGGCAGGAACTGTGGCCCATGAAGGGCCTAAGCTAGGAGTCTTTTCCCAAACCCTGTCTCATGGAGAAGGTCCACGTTTGAGCTGAGAGAAACTGTAGGCAGGAAGGGCAGCAAAGAGCAACTGTTGATGACTGATCAGATCCCCCTATTCCCAGCTCTCCAGCTCCATTTGGGTGGAAGAAAGCAGAGGAGTTGAGGGTGAAGGAATGAAGTTCAGCCTGAAAAGAGGGTTGTGTGAGAAAGTAATTTTAGCTTTTGTCTTTGTTTCTCACCATCCAACTCTACATTTAAGGGACAATAAACTAAACTAAACACATTTTCCCAAGCTGAGTCCTGTTTGCCCATGGTGGCAATCAGTAAGTGACTTCCCTGTCTTGGGATAATTTTTGTCATGAATTCAGCCCATGCAGCCAATATTTAGATACGATGATTTCTTGATTGTATAGAGAAAACTGCTTAAAAAGAGATGCAACAACTTTCTGTAGCAGTAACATTGAAAACAAAAATAGTGATTTTTTTTTTTTGACAAGTGGAACATTCCTACAGTGCCTGGAGTGTTGAAAGCTCTTCCAAGCCTAAGAACCTGTAAAGTTCGATAGTATTTATATCTGCATTGTTTTCACTACACCATAACAAGTAAAGCCAATAAGACCCTAAAAAATGTTTCTACATTAAAAAACATAGTAATTATTGTCTCACAATAAAAAAATTATTTATTTACCTGAGGTTAAAGGTAGAAGAATAAATTCTGATAATTCAAGAAAACAGTGTTTCAAAGGATGTATAATTAAAAACAAACAACTGAAATCACCGTAAGCTTATGAAAATAAAAATATCATCATAAGCCCAGGTATGCAAAGAAAATGGAAAATTACATGCAAAAGACAAACAGTTTCTGTCTTTCCCTTCTACTGCAACAAGCTTTTCTTATGCACTCATTTAATTACTGTGCTATGCTGGTCTCACAGAAGAAATTGCAAACACACACACTTCTGTATGGACACAAGGTAACATTGGAATATGTAAGACTTATTTATAAGATTTAGGTAATATTTGTGTTTCAACACTTTCTCAAATTTAGGTCATCTTTTACAGAGGAATTCTCTATTTCACTAGTCTAAACAAATATTATTTTTAAAAAATAATATTTGACATACGAGCCTCTTTATAGATAAATATTCTTGTGTGTGTGTGTGTATGAATTGCACAAGAACAAAGAAAGAAGATCTGTAAGAACCCATGGAAACACAGGAATTGGAAGCCTCCAGGTCTGTGTGGTTGTGGTGTTGTATTATAAAACTACTTTTATTAGTGTTATGACCTCCACTTTGAAAATAATTTTGAATTTTCTGTTATACTTATCCATGACTTTTTAATTTAACTGAATCTGCAGAAACATGCTGCTCTACTTTCTAGATGTGTCCTTCTAGTTCCCAAACAGAACTTTGTTGCAATAAATTTCTATCAACCTTTTTTTCTGCCAATATGACTTTGATCTTCCTCCCTGGAAGGAGTGGATGTGCCTCACATTCCTACCATGCCCCACTTGGACATATACAAAATAACCAAGATTGTCTCCAACATATTGGATTAATTGGATTAATTAAAGAATGCCCACCTATTTTTCTTTTATTGTATACACTCTTCTTTCTCTTGGTAATCCTTGGAGCAATTTCTTATCTCAGTAAGAGTTAACTATTCTTGAAAACAGCCAATCAAAACTCTGCAGGATTCAAAATTAGATCAATCAGTGCTTAATACAATAGAATTAAAAATTTCCTCTGACTGCTGAATACAACTCAAATGATACAACTTATGCTTGCTTTTATCATGGATGTGAATTACTCTTTTTCAGCAAGAAAAGGACTTTCATTGCTGTTATTTATAGAGAAGCTACATTTTATACAGTGTCCAATGCTATATAGTTCATGAAGAGAAATAAGCCTGTTCTTTGGAAGGGAATCTTTTATCTAAACTTCAAAGCTCTAGCATTAAAAAGAAGACTTCAGAATCCCAAACACTGAGTATCTGAAGAAGCTTTATTGTAAACTATAAGATTTAAAGAAGTTTAAATTACATGTCAGGTTCCTTATTCACAATTTTACTTTCAGTTTATGTTTCACTGAAACGGATCTGGGCTTTTGATTATCTTACAGTTTTTTTAAAAAATTGGTTCAGGACTAACCTCTGACATTTGATTCTACCAATATTTGCTACCTTTCCCATGAGCAACATTGTAGAGAATGGCTTTCCTTACAAAGTTGACCTACAACAATCTTGTGCGAATCCCCTAAGATACATGGTTGTGGATGACAAATAAAGTAAGTCTTTAAAAAATATCACAGATTGTTTTCTCAATATTTCAACAGGATAACAGGATTTTGCTGGCAAAAAACCCCTATAAATTAATCATTTGCTGAAGTTTTGCATATATAATAGGAGCACTTTAATGTCAAAAAAGTAAAATTGAAGTGAAAATTAGTTTTTCTGTTCCTCACTTTCTTTTAAATAGACCATCTTTGTTTAACCCTTGCAGACTTTTCAGCCCTATGCTTGTTCACCCACCACCCCTGCAGAAGTGGGATCAAGGAGAGAATCAGAAGGGCAGGAGTGTGAAAACTAGTGGATTGAGAAAAAGACAATAAGGAAATCCAAAGACATGCACACAAGCAAAGCAAAATAAGAAATTAATTCATCTCTTCCCATGGTGTTCAGCCATCCCCTGGAGAGCAGGGCCCCATCACACATAACTGTGACTTGAGAAAACAAACACCATCACTACAAACACCCTCTCTTCCTCCTTCTTCCACCCACTTTATATACTGAGCATGATGTCATATGCTATGGAATATCGCTTTGATCACTTGGAGCAGTTGTCCTGGCTTTGTTCCCTCCCTGGCTGTGTCCACTCAGCCTACTCACTGTTGGGGAGGTGTAAAAAGCAGAAAAGCCCTCGACTCTATATTGGCTCTGGTCAGCAACAGCTAAAACCCCTTTTATTATCAAAAATTTTGGTCACAGAGCCAAAACACAGCACCATGTAAGCTACTCTGAAAAAAACCCTATTGCAGTTAAAACCACTACAGAGATTTAAGACTGTCAGTACTGGAGACATTTAGATCCAGAAGTCCCTCCCAAAATACTCAATCTGACCATGTACTTTATGATTCTTTCTTATAATGAAGTAAAAAACCATGGGCGAGAGATCAGCACTTTTTGCCACACAGCGGCATCAAGGAAGATTTGCTGTACAAATTTCCTAGGGGAAGTATAATTTCACTTAATTAGCAAACTATATTTTCCAAGTCAGATTATTTGTGGCTATTTTACTATAGCATCTGAGTGCATTAAACATTCATTCATTTACTGTGACATAAAAGCTTGGTGAGATTGGAAATATTAGTACTCTCATTTTAAAGTAGGGAAGAAATTACTACTGTCCTTGTACAAAAAAATACATACTCTACTTCAAAACACATGTAAGTCCATTTGGTGTTACCCACCTGTTGGGAGCTACAGATACTAGGGATTTTTGTTTGACTGTTGGTACACTGAAAGGATTTGTTCACAGGTTGGAGCACAGTACACCTTCCTGCATCAGATGAGCATTTCTTTGGTTCAGGAGGGAAAAAAAATGGTAACACTTGCTTTAAAAATAGAGTTCTAGTCAAATTCTTTTATACCCAAACTGAAAGTCTAAGAAGTAAAGGGGAGGAACACCCCCACCATGATTTCACAGTGACTGTGAAACAGAAATAGCAAAGTACAAACTTAGCCTGAATATTAGAATAGATCTTGCTATTAGGGATAATACATATTCAACCTACATATGCATTTTATAGGCCAGGTATACTTTATGTTTTAATTTTTATTGTAGTATACCATTTTATGTTGCAATAACACAGCCATCATGTCAACAGGTAACTTAGATGCCCTCTAGACTGAAAGGGCAGGTTTAATGAGGAAAGCACCACTATTATTTCCATATAATGAGATCATTATTTAAAATGAGCCCAAGGATACACTGAGGGAATTATGAGCAACTCAGGTGCCAAATTGATGGCATATGTTATAAAGAATGGAAATAACAATCACTTGGCTAAATAGGACTTGGGGAAGTAAAAACAGGCTCAGCAAAGTGTAGGGAGGCCACGAAATTCAGGGAGACATGGTCTTTGGAGGTTTCTGCCATCAAAGGTGCAAATGAGACGGGGACTGGGATGAGACTGCTGTGGCAGGTCCCTGTAAGCTCTCGGCAGCATCTCTTACCAGAAGAAAGTTGACAGAAGAAAAGAAAGAGAGTCCTGATGTTGGAAAAAGAGCAGGAAAAAATGCAAACCCATAATTTTTTCCCAGAGGCAAGCAAACATTAGAATAGCATAGTTTTGCTCTCCTAAATCTTGGAGGGCATGAAGAATGGGTTTTTTTTCCTTATGCAGAATCTCAAATGAAACAAATGAAACCAACAGGCAGGAATTTTCCAACAAAAATAGCAATGTTTCTAGAGATTTTGCAACTCCTATCCTCAAAGGGACAAAAATTAAAAATAATTAATTTGGCTCAGAAATTAGGAATTTGTATTTCGGTGGACAAACTTGTTCAGATTAATTCATTTGGGATTAAATACAGACACTTCTGTGGAAGTATTGATAAACACTTCTATTCCTTTTTTTTTCATTGCTGCCTAGCAGATATTACATTAGACCACTGTTTTAATTTTAAAATTTTCACCATGAGGAAAATGTGTGCAGATTTAGAAAACTAAGAGTACTTAATTAAATTTGGAACACCTTTTACTTGTTATTTTCTCCCCTGTTTTTAATTTTTAATATTATGCAGTAACACTAAAAACAAGTTAACTGATATTTTTTCAACAAAACCACTAATGTTATGCATTTACATTTGCATTTTCTATAAACATCATTTACACATTAGGACTATATTGTATTAAAATTATGTACTCTGTTATGGTTATGGTGATAGAGAAGGAGTTGCAGTTTGGCAAAGTAATTCAGTCTTTAGGTTTGATTTTGGTGTATTTGATTTTTCCTATTTGTAGGATTTAAATCTAGATCAACATGAATATGCTATTCTACAAAATAAATTAAATAATCTAAATCACCTCATTTTGCACAAATTCACTGAACAGAATTGTTTTCCTTTTTAATTGAACTTTTGTATAGCAATTCTTTGTATAGAGATAAAAACAAATGATAGGTCTTAATAGATCATCAGACTATTTGCACATTTGGATATTTTTACAAATAGAATTTTTCAAGAGAATACATATCTCCTGGATTGGATGTAATCTTTTGACCTACACTTTCACATAATATTTATTTCTCTTAACAAAGTCTTTTGTACCATTTCTGCTTAAAGAATGCATAAATTAAAAAATTAACTGGGAAATTGCAATGTAATACTTTTAGTCTTTTCTCTGTTATTTCAACATCACTCAAGATTTTCACATTTTCATTTCCGAAATCTGTTCAATAGAAAATGATGCCATATTGAAAACAGTAGAATGGTAAAATCTGAAGGTAAATTCATCGTAACAACAGAGATCTAATATTAATAACTCATAATAATGTCACATTTATTATTTAATTTTTCTCTCTAAGCTCTACCATAGCTCCACCTGCTTCCTTCCATCTTCTTTTATGCTTTTAATTATGCAGATTGCTATTGTTTGTCTTGTCTGGTAATATTAGGGTCAAAAAGCTCTTTCTGAGAGAGTGTCAATATTGATATATGACACTTGACTTAGTTTAAGCACGAACTTGCTTGTTCCTGCAGCAGTGTGTTTTCCATGTCAGCATTCAAATTCACCTGTCTCCTTGTACAGTTCATATAAAAAGCGATAATTGATATTTTGATAATTTTCTATCATAACCCTAGATCACCTGTAAAGAGACTGGAAAATTACTCTCAGCATACTTTAACAACTGCAGAAAGCAAAGGGAAAAATAATGTTTATTAAAACAATAAAATTAACAGCATGGAAGAACATTTTCTTTCTGCAATAAGTAGCATATCTGAAAGAGACTTCACATCTTTGAACAGCCAACACGTCTCCCTCCCCACCAGAAAAAACCCCACCCAACAATACTGGGAATATTACCTCAAAATAAATGCACTATAAACACACCATCTGTGTGGTCAGTTTGGGTCTGTTGTCCTGCCTGTATCTCCTCTGAAAATCTTTCACACCACCACCTTACTTGCTGTGGGGGCTGTTCAATAATCAACACCAGTGTGTTCCAGTGACGCAGTACACAGGGGAAAGCCAGTGGGTGGACTTGCACGCCCAGGACCTGGACTGTGAGGGCAGAGCCATGGTTTAAACCACCTCCCACTGGGTGTTGCCCCCACAGCATCTCCTCCCCTCTTTCTGGACCTTTCCCTGGTTCCCCAATGCCTATTCATAAGGTGAATTTACTATGTAGAATGTCCAGAAAGTTCTCTGATGTCCTGTTCTGCAGTCGGTCTGTTCACCTGAGATCCTCCCCTGATTTTCCCCTATTGGTTTTATGTCACTGCCCATCACTCACCCATTGGTCTGTTTTCCTCGCCCCTCCC
Organism: Rhipidura dahli; assembly: GCA_013399225.1. Taxonomy (NCBI): domain Eukaryota; kingdom Metazoa; phylum Chordata; class Aves; order Passeriformes; family Rhipiduridae; genus Rhipidura; species Rhipidura dahli. The sequence goes on from VXAC01001334.1 coordinate 85,652, forward strand.
CTCTCCTGTTGGGTCACAAAAAGGGGGCGAGGGGAGCAGCCATTTGCCATTCCTGGGTTTACCCTCCAGCCTGCACTTCTGCTGTGCTCCCCTCCTTGGGGAAGAATAAAAGGCTGGAACACAAGCCCAGATTGGTCTTTCATTCACCCTTTGCCACGGTATTTTGTCACCATCTGCCGTAGATGGAGCTTCCAGGTGCTTTCCATCAGCAGACCCAAATTCTGCCCTGCTCCTGCCGATCCCAAGGTGGTCCAGCTGGAGCCAGGCAATCAGCATCTCTGCCTTTAAGCTACCTGGGCCAGAGGGATAAAATAGTGACGCAGCACCAGTGTGTTATAATCCATTGATGTTTTAGTCTCAAACCAAAAACACAGCCCCAATTAAGAAAATTAACTCCATTACAGATGAACCTGGTATTGTCTCCACCCTTTATTCTACACTATTTACATTGTGCTCACTAGTTCATCTTGCACTATACAATATACTTTCATTAAACACTTTTCCCCTCATGCTTTGATATACAGACAGATATCAATCTCTCAATCTATGGGTCACTCCTGAAGAATATCCATAGAATGTCCAGAGCCCATTCAGCCCATGATTGGGGTTCCATCTCTTATGATGGGTGCTCAGGACAGGAGAGATGGTGTATTATTTTGAGTTATTGGATGCCAAAGTCAGCCTAGGTTGGGTCATTGCTGTACTTGCCTGGCTTCTTGCAAGGCTCATCCTCTTGCTCTCCTACTTCCTACAGTTCAGATCATGGGTTAAAAAACTTAAATGTATTTTTTTTGCAAGTGAGTCCATATTTTCACACCACTTCTTTATTTGTTGTTTCTTTTGCCAATGCTCATAGGAGCTTTAGCACCTTGTTCTCTCTTACTAAAAAATGAGTATGATTTTCTCTAAAAAATTTTTTGTTTTCCTAGTTAGGCAGGAGACTTATTATTATGGTCTAACATAAATTTAACATGATTTTGCTACAAAGGTTTTTTCTGAGGGAGCTTGTTTTTATTAAATCGATTACACATAGTAAAAATACGCAAATACATTCTTTTCTGCAGGAAAAGCTCTTTTGCATGCTTTGAAATCATATGCAAACAATCAGTATAAGCTGTTCACATTTCTGTTGTTCTGTATGAAATCTATGCTCTTTGTGTCAGCTTCCAGCTCCATTGCTGGTGTTGTGTATTGGTTTTATATGGCCTGGTTTTTCAAAGCGGGGGGAGTGCCACAGAGGTGGCTTCTGTGAGAAGCTGCTGGAAGTTTCTACCATGCCTGGCAGAGCCAATCTCTGATGGCTCTGAAGATGGACATGCCACTGGCCCAATTAGAGAAGCTGATAACGCCTCTGTGATGACGTATTTAAGAAGAAAATCAAAACAGTGCAGGCGCTGTTTGCACGCACTGAAAAAAAGGGTTTTTTCCACATAGATGGCTCACCATTGCCCCTGGGGCATCCTGGCTCGGCCCATGGCGATGAGCCACTGCAGCCACCACCATTTCAGAGCAGCCCACAGCGAACCTTGCCTGCTTGGCCACCACTAGGCAGCCACACTAGGGCAGAAGGGCAGGGGCAGCAGCAGCAGCTTCTTGTTCCCGGTGCCCCACATGAAGAGAGATGATAAATCTCAGCCCTGGCGCTGCAGTGACTGCCACTGCCTGCACAGTGGCAGCAGGGCCACATGGCCAGAAGCAGTAACATGGCAAGAGATTCCCCGATGCAGAACCTAGACGAAATCAATCTGTTGGCACTGCAGGATGCTGCAAAAGTCTTTGAATTAGTGGAACTTGTTTGCAATGGTACCTACGGGCAACAGTTGTTCTTCTAAATAGAGAACAGGAGGAAGTGAGAACATCTAAGAGAGAACAATATGGCTGCACCAAGGTTAGTGAAGAAGGTGCTCCAGGAGCTGGAGCTGAAATTCCTCTGCCAGCTGTGGTGAGGACCCTGCTGAAGCAGGTTGTACCCCTGGAATCCATTAAGTCCACGGGAGATGCAGAAATCCACTCACAGCCCGTGGGAAAAGTGCTCACGCTGGACCGGGTGGATGCCAAAGGAGGCTGTGATCCAGTGGGAGACCCAAACAGAGAGAGAGGGTCTCTGCTTCTAGAGGGCCCTTGCTTCCAAACTAGAGCAGCCTATCCTTAAAAGACTACACCCCATGGACAGGTGACCCATGCCAAAACAGTTTTGGGAAGGCTGTTTTGCCTGTGGGAGGCATTCACAGCATAGCAAAAGAAAAACTCCTCTCCCTGAGTGAACTGAAAAAGATCTTGGGTGACAAACTAGCCAAAACCCCTCCACACCCTGTCTCTCTGTGCCGTCAGTGGGAAAGAGAGATGGGCTGGGGGTGGGGGGGTGCGGTGCTTTAAAGGCTTATTTTACTTCTCATTATCCTGCTCTGACTCTGTTAATAAGTTTACTTTATGTCTTTAAATTTGAACTTGTTTCGCCCTTAAAGTGTTTTTCTCCCAGTCCTTATCTCAACTCATGAGCCCTTCATTAATTTTTTATTTTTTTTTTTTTCTGAGCAAATGGCTTTCATGAGTGCCTGGTGTTTAGCCAGTGTCAAACCACGACATGTTGTTGTTTGGTTGTTGACCCAAAACTCCTCAGATGTACTTCTTCAACTTGTTTCTATTTCTTGCCTTGTGATAGCAAAGGATACTCTTCTATATTATTCCCCTGCCCTCCAGAAAACTTGAGTTAGTAGGTGTCAAACACTGGAATAAATTTACATTATATAGTGTCCTGTCTTATTCAAGGTCACGGAAGTATAAAATGAATCATATTATACTGTTTTGTTACTTCAGGCAGATATCACTGAGAATAAGGATATCTTCTGGTCTGCATCCAGAGGTCAAGATAAACATAAATGGGGTTCAAAAAGAAATTCATTTAGAGTTGACAAAGGTTTAAAGTTAGGGCTTGAGTTATTATTTGTTATTCTGGCTTCCTCCAGGGAAAAAAAAAATTGGGTTACCTTTTATTCAGGTTTCCAGTTCTCATTTTCTTTTCAAAAGTAACACATTTTCTTTTTGAAATTTCTCCTTGTCACATTGCTGCTGGTTGCAATAACCCTTTATGAAGAGAAAAACAGGTATGATTAAAATGTCCCTTAGTGGGCTTGATGAAGAGATTGTAATGGCAGCAATTTCCATGCAATTTCCGTAAAATATCCAGGCACTTACTGAACACCTAAGTAGCTCTTAACTACTAGAACTTTTAATCCACCCTATCTAATTGTATACATTCCTATTAAGAAATGTTCTTAACAGCTCTTACAAAAACCAGAATGTTATCAAAATAAATGCTGGAGCCTATGCAATACCGTTAGGAAAACTGCTAGTTTATGGGGGAGGGAAGGGCAGGTTGTGTGCCCTTGTAGAGACCATACCAGCAAAAAGAAATTTTTAAGCTTAGATAGATGAAAAAAAGTAAAAAATCAAATTGGAGCCTGCGCAAAAATAAATCGTATTAATTTTTTAAAACTAGACAGACATCAAATATAGCTGCTTTTATTTGGTCAAATAATTTGATAGAGACATTTTTCATGAGTTACTACTCTATATCTCTGAATCGTATATAAGAGAAAAAACTTTGTATTTATGTTTTTTTATAATAATTCTTTATTAGGTATCACATTTAAATTACAGACTGTATTACTCCTGTTATTTTTATTAAACCCCTGCAACAAGAACAGATCTGTCATGGTGTTGAAACAAAAGCAGTGAAGAGAAGGAAGAGCAATAGTTCAGTAGTTTAACTCTTTATGTTGAATGTGCTTTTTCATCCATTGGCTCAAGTTTTCTTTAAATGCATTCAAGTGAAATTTTCCATTAACATTTGTAGGAGCTAGATAAGAATTTCCAAGGGCAAACGCTATTAAGTGCAATATGTATTATTAATGTGTTTATGTCTCCTTTACCATATTTATTATAAGCACATTAATGAAAATGCCATGAATATTAGGGCTGATTTATAGGAATGGGGTACTGTTTACAGCCAAATTACTGCACACTGGAAATATTTTATTTAACTTAACTACATGCATTTGCAATTTATTAAGACACTTCTATTTCTCCAAAGAAAAGTCTTTATTAATAAGATTGATGACTTACAGGTTTACAGTGTTTTCTATTGAATATGAGTGTTGAGGGGAAAAAATTTTTCAAATTTTTTTGAGATCAATTTTTATGCAAAGAATTTACCAAATAATACAAATATACTCATAAGGTGTGTCTTTAACCAATTTTGAGATAATGAAACAGAATTTAATTTAATTAATATGACCATTATGCAGATAAATCATTTAGAGCCTAAATCAATGTTCTTGTAGGTACCACCTGATTTCTACATTCTGTATGGGAAAACACAACCTTGCATGGGTGCAGGGGATGTCTCAAGGCTTCACAAATTTCTGAAAGAGTCTTCATATGGGTTATATATTCCACAATATATACATATAATAAATTATTATTCATAGATAGATACATAGAAGGATACATAGATTGATATATAGATGGATGCATAGATGGATGCATAGATGGATGCATAAAAAAACCCTATCAAACTTGCTACTAAATAAGTATAAGATGAAATGGAAGCAAAATTTAGAGCTAGAATAGATGACCATTATTCCTTCAAGATGATCAAGGTCCTTTCTAACTGAAAACATTCCATTCAATTCTAGTCTAGTCTCGTTTGTCTAAATACTACCATTAGACATCCCACTTTCAGGAATCTTTGGTTTGTATCATAGAAGATACAGCCTAAACAGACATGGCCTCAGAGAGGTATAGTCAGAGAGAAGAGAATGAAATTACATTTCCGAGAATCCAGGACATGCCTGTCATGTACTTTTCAAATAGTAACTGCAGCTGAAACTGCAGTTGAAATCAATATAGTTCTCCTTTTTTTTTTTTTTTCCCACCACACATAGCTGTGGAGACTTTTTACTTGTGGGCAAAATTCTTAATCCACATTTTATAGGAAATACATTTTATCCTACTGTCGTGTATCCCTGATTTCTCCATAAAATGTAATGCTTAATTGTATTTAATTAAGTGGACACAGCTCTGGTAAAACCCCTACCCTCAAAGAACAAATCCTGGTGGATAATTAATAATTAAAGCTAAGGGAAACGGGACTGGATGATGAAAAACTACTGTGGGAGAGGGAATTTGCTTTACAAATTCCTGTAAACTGTGCATAAAGAGCTATATTAATGAAAATTAAGAAGCTTTGTGTGCCTGAAGGAGCATGGTCACTTCATGAGTGTGCAGAGCAAAGAAGGAAGTAATGAGCTCCAGATTGATTAGTTGTCACACGAAATGCTGAGACAACCTTCCTTGCAAATGGAAGATTTCCAGAGATGATGTTTCTTTGTTAAAGGAGAGTCATGGCAGGTCTGGAAGGGTTTGAAATGAAGCTAATGCTAAATTTTATTTTCAATAAAATTTTGTGAGAAAATTATCAGATTCACTCCAGACAAATGGACACCTTAAAGTGTCACAAAGACCAAGGACACAGAGACACCATCACTTTGGTGGTATTCTTGGCCCAGTTTGTTAGATGCAGTTTCCTAACTTAAACTGCAGCGGTTGGATAACACAGTATTTATCTGCAGATTAGTGAAATGCAGCCATTAAGTGCAGCTGGAAAGAGCAGCAAACCAAAAATGAAGCTGCATCAACCTCCAGCAACAGATGATTACGAAAACTAGAGGAAGAAGAACAACCCTAGGACACCAACAACTGATTTTCAAAAATAATCTGTTGCACCAATTTACTTAATTTAAACATAATTAAATGCAGTTATCAGGGACTCAAATTTGTAAAAGTTTTGTGTTCTGTAAGTACATGCTACTTTTAAAATTATTTAGGTTGTTGCTTTGTGTTAGTTGAGAGTAGCACAAAGTATTAAGAGCATATCAAAGATGGCAAAGATTTAAATTACAAATATTGACTTTACATTTTTTGTGTATTTAAAGCATCATAAAATGTTCTGTTAAAATCCACTTTGAGTAAGTCTTTTTAAAACCTGAATTATGTCTTTAATAAAGAAAATAAAACTAAACAAAAGAAATCCTTACATAAATTAGCTAGAAATAAGGTACAAAGAGCATGACAAGCATTTTAGGAAATTACTACTATCATTTTGATTCCTCTGAAGAAGTACAACTCTGCAAGCCATAAAAGAGACCTGCAAGTTGATTTTCAAGGTCAAAAGCTGTCTATGCTCTCTATACAGCAGGGTCTCTTTTCTATGACTGATTCTGAGAGCTGAGCAAACTCATGCAGGTGGCCAAAGGACAGTCACACTGGAGCTACAGTACCCCCAGAATGAACCCATCTACTTCTGTGGAGCATAAGAAAAGGTTCATAATTACTGAGTTGACTGGCAATGCCTGAACTGTAAAAAACTGAAGATAGTAAGTGTGGTGATGGACACAAATGGGAAAACTTAGGAGGGGAAAGTTTTGCTACTTTTTCTTTGAGCAGGTTGTTACAGGAATAAAAGTCAGTTGACCAATTTAGAACAGAAACTGAATGATTGTGTCATGCTGGCACTTACTGAAGGTAACAAAAGAGCACTGATGTAAAGCACTCTAAGCCTGATACATTACCACAGGGTTCATGGTGGTTCATACACACAGTGGAAATATTAAATATACATAAAGAATGCCTGTTATAAAATCTGCACATGCAGGATTTGAGCAGGAACTTATCAGAAACTAAAATCTTTGTTCTTTCTGAGATTTATGAAGACTTCAGATCACTGCCATCAATTTTGAAAGGAGGAAAATATGAATTGCCCCAGAAAATTAGTTATCAACTGATTTAAAGCAAAACAAGAATAACTGATATTTAGATTTTTTTTTTTACAGACATATAGATAAACAGAAAATTTAAGTTTTAATATTAAGACATTTTTGCTAAGTATATTTTGTTTGTGCTCAGATTAGAGGAAAATATAGAGGCAAGGGTGTCCCTTTTATCTCAAGACACTAAATTACTGCTGAGATTCAGGTTATTGACCATAAACCACCATTCTAAAACAGTCTCTGCAGTCTTGGCTTATTCCCTTACGTTACTAATCCAAATATTTAAAACACTTCTTCACTATTGAAAGTTTGAGTTACAAAGCTCCCTGCTGTGAGCACTTAGTTTAGACCAGTTATAACTTGTCTAATAATTAAAATAAAATTATCTTTTTAAATTTTTGTCCTAATTTTCTTTTCATGTTTTTTGCTCAATGGGTCAAAAAGAAAACAAGCAAGCTTAAATCAAATGGGAAAAATATAATATTAGTCCTGAAAAATAATCTTAAATTGAATGTAATATGGTCACTTCTGTTCTTTAAATGAGGGGGAAAGTATTATTATTAACATTATTATTTGAGATAATATAGTACCTAGGGTTTTTTTTTAAAAAGCCTTGGAAGTAAAAGTGTCATACATTGATAAAAAATGCAGCAGATTTGAAATGCAAATTAACAAACAATCCTAAAATAAGATTTTGAAAATGACCTCTGTGACTTAAAAAGTACATGTTCTGCAGACTGGAAAAGTGTTTTTCAGAAAACCCCATACATTAAAGATGGTACCTTGTATAAAAGCCATCTGAAATTCTATCCAGTTTTACTGCTTCATTTCAGTCTTAAATCCTCCCTGCTTTCCACTGGATTGAGGACCTAGATAATGCATTTGTAGATGGTCTTTGAAAATAAAAGTCAGCTGTTACATGACTAATAACCTCTAGATGAGACAAAATTGTTTGGGTCATTGAATCGAGCACCCTGATTGTTATATATAAATGGCTCACATAGCCACCTACAGAATATATGGAGCTCTATCTTAAATCAGGTAGGTTCCTGGCTGTTGACCCTTGTTTGAGTTTCTCTAGGCTGTTCCAGGTCCTCTCTTCACTGATTGCTAGAAATTTTATTTACCTTCCAAACTAAATTTAATCGCTGAAAACTCCTCTCATTTGCCATTGTGCATCCAAGTTTTCTTTTCTTCAAACATTTGCCATAAAGATACATCCATATAGATCAGTGATATTCCATTCAGACTTTATTTTTGTCAGACAAGGCAAGTTAGTCTCCTCTCCATTCATGCCAATCATTATTATGGTATTCTTGAAACCAAATAGCTGTACTATTTCACCTTAAATTTATTTTTCTTGTGATAGATAACAAATCATTTATGAAAGCCAGTCATGTCCTGGGCTGCAGCCAAAGCCCCGTGGGCAACAGGGCAGGGAGGGGATTCTGCCCCTCTGCCCCGCTCTGCTGAGACCCCACCTGCAGTGCTGCATCCAGCTCTGGGCTCCCAGCACAGCAAGGACAGGGAGCTGCTGGAGCCAGCCCAGAGGAGGCCACCAAGGGGAGCAGAGGGATGGAGCAGCTCTGCTGTGAGGAAAGGCTGAGAGAGCTGGGATTGTTCAGCCTGGAGAAGAAAACACTTTGGAGTGACCTAATTGTGGCATTTCAGTACCTGAAGGGAGCCTACAGCAAAGATGGAGAGAAGCTGTTTATAAGGGCCTGGAGTGACAGAACAAGGGGGATGGGCTTTAATCTGAAAGAGTAGGTTTAGATTGGATTTTAGGAAGAAATTCTTCCCTGTGAGGGTGGTGAGGCACTGGCACAGGCTGTCCAGGGAAGTTACGGATGCCCCATTCCTGGAAATGTTCAAGGCCAGGTTGGAGAAACCTGGAATGGGTCCATGCTTATGGCAGAGGGGCTGGAATTAGATGATTAAGGTCACCTCAAACCCAAACCATTCTATAATTCTGTGATTCTATTACTCTGTATTTTGAATGGAAATTAATGTCTACTTTACATATTGTTAGTAATACAGTCTTACCTATAGTAGAAATATCAGTACTGCAAAGGGTAAAAAGCATTTATATCTTCCAAAATCTCCCTCTTGGATTTTAATATCCTTTAAATGGGAATGACAAAAGCAGGAGTTCCCTCTCACATAAATAGTGATTCTCTTTGTGTTTCTAAAATGTATTTATTTTGCATGCAAGAAAGAAAAACCCAAAAAATTAACAAAAACTAAAATGACATTGTAGTGCGTAATGCAGTTCCTTCAGGGTGAGTATTGATTATTTTCTTACAACCTTTTGAAGCTCTCTCTGCATTATGTAAGATGACACCAATTATAGTAACCATTTAGACTTTTTCTTATTTTAAGGCAATTGCTCAGTAGTTGTGGCATCATGGAAGAAAAGTTTCTTCTTTACTATAATATAGATAGAAAACACACCAAAGCTAACTACTTTATGCTAAACTGAAAGGGATTCCTGAATGGTAGTAGTTTACATAACATGGGTTTTATGTAGGTTTGTGTTGTTGACTGTTTGCAATGAGTATGTACGTGGAAGATGGGAGGTTTACATTCACAAAGAATATCAACTTGCCTTATACTTGCTGCCTAAAAAATAACAACCAAAACTATCCTCAGAAATGGAAAATTCAGCTGCTCTGCACTTAACCAAAACCAAAATGGAACAACATCTTCAGACTACACAATATTTGAAACAGAGTTGCCTAGTAAATACAATTTTTGGAAAACTGTTCTTCCATGGAAATATTTACATTTTTTAATGACTGTGCATTTATCCCACAATCTATGAAAAATAAATTAAATCAGGTTCTCTGCATTTGTCTCTCACTTTTCAGATGTGCAAAGATTTTAGCAGACTTCTACATTAAGCCTTTGCCTTGATTTAACTTGTATTTATGAAGTTTAGAGGAAAACAGTTCTGACAGGAAAAAAAGGAGAATGTGAAACAGTTTGCCTCTTTTCTTTACATTCCCTCAATACCTGCTGGAATGGAAGAAATAGGAGATACTGTTTCAGTGTCCATTATATCTTTCAGCAGAATGTTATTAAAATAAAATAAAAAAAAAAAACAGTAATATTCCCAAAGAAGCACCTGCAGCACACTCATACATTTTCATAAGGTACTTTACATACTGCATCTGCCCAGTCTTGTTGATATAAACCACAGATGATTCACTTTATGAGGTGGTTTTTGTTTCTCAATGTTTTTCAGATCTACAGCTTAAAAAATGTAATTCTAGCTTTGAATTCTCTGAAATGTGTCTCATGGCATTTATCATCATTCACTAAACATGGGATTAAAACTAAAGGCGAAGAAATAATTGTATGGGAATGTGTCAGTATTTTACATAAAAATAATTATGTAACAAATTCCTAAAGAATCTACAGGTATGGGAGCATTTTATAAACTCTATGGCTATCAAACAATAAAGACAGATTTCCAGCAAGGTTAGCTGGTTATCCTAGTTCATTTGGGAGCAATGCCTGACGGAATCTATGTCTGAATAGGTGCTTTGTTCCAGCATAAAATTATTTCCAGATTAATCAATGCTTTTTTTTAAAAAAAAAAAACCAAAAATATTTGAAGAAAGAAAACACCTGTAAAAAAGGGGTATTTCAAACTAGCTTTGAAAAGTCCCTAGAGACAAAATGAATTTTATAAAACCAATGACAAATCTGGAAACTTCTAGTGAAGATCTACAAATAGTTGCAGCAAGTGAAAACACAGACCCTGTCATAGTGCAACAGAATTGCTTTATTAAGCACATGTGAGCTTTTTATGTTTTGCTGTTTACAATTTAGGATCAAAATTATGCAGCCAGGCAAGACATTAACCACTAGCCAACATGCAAACAAATGAGCAGGACGTTTCTTGCTCTTTTCACAAACAGTTTCACACATCCCTCACACATCCCACAGCAACTTGTGTTTGAATTGCCAGTTAAAACATTCTCACATAAGTATTTATGGTTTGGTCATGATCCTTTGCTATGAGCTTCCTCATACAGATGCAAAGGTCAGACAGCGGTCACTTCTATACCAGTCATAAAAAAATAAGATGAACTGAGGTGATAAAGATCACAGACAAGAAAAAAAATACAACCAAATGTTGCCCTTGGAAATGCATGGTATTACAAAGACTGAACAAGGTGATTATTTCAAGGAGCATTTGGAGGGAGTTGTCACTTTCGACATTTCCTTTAGCAGTTCTAAGCAAGATGGCTACAGCTCAAACTCAAAGACATCATTTATCCTGCCCTGAAAAAGTAGTCTTTCCATGCTTTTTCTGTGCTCTGGCTCTCACATGTTCGTGACAGACAGGCAGAATGCAAACACTCTCCATTTTGAGGAATCCACTGGGTACACATGTCCTCTCAGTGCACTCTCCAGATATTACTGATTCACAACTTGTGGGCTGGTGAGTGGCCTTTAGCTGGCCTAAACCCTTACCACTCTCATAGAAGGCACAGAAGACAAGGAGCTGAAATCCTTGAGAGCATGATGGAATGTCTTTGCCATCTGCATCTCTGTGAAAGAAAAAGCTGTGGCATGCAAGCCAGCATCAGTTCACCCCCTTCAGAGATCAAAGTTAGCTTTGACAAAAGCTCCTGGTTAATGAACTTCAAAAAGCTGTTGACAGATGTAGGAGAATCAGCATGGTCATCTGGCATCTTAGTATAAAATGGGAAATCTTCAATCAGCATGAGCAAACTAAATTTCATTTCATACTTACATCTAAAGCAAAATGAAAGGACTCTACAGATGCTTATTTGCAAATCTCACAGAAGCTTTGCTCCAGAGAGAAAGATAGAGTGAATGGTAGAAGCAGAGATTGTATTTAAAAAGCAATATTGTTTTATCTGTGTGTTTGTTTTTAACTAAACCCAAACCCACATGTGTATGCACTGCTGGCATCTTATCAGACAAAAAAATTAGTTAAGAGTTCTTTGAGTATAACAGACAAAATGTGCATTCCTACCATAGTTATTTATAACTTCCTTCTGTTTCTGACACCAAAACAGAGTACAATTTCAGTGACTGGTGATTAGGTTTTGATATTTCTTACTCTTGTATTCACCAAAGTGTTTGTCTGGGGTTTTTTTTGTGAAGTGGGACCAGAGTTGTCACTACTTCTTGCCCTTAACAGTACCCCAGCTACCATAGCTAAAGAAGCAATACAGATAAAATTATTAGTGCTTTTGCTAATGCTCAAGTTGTAAAGCAGTTTTACAAATTATTCATCTATTTCATTGCAATTAGAGGGTTTACTATGCTAACTATGAAACTCCCGGATTATATGAAACTCATGGATTATAAACCCATGTCTTCTCCTACTAAGCTGTTTCTGTGATCAAAGATGGAAATTAGTTAAAAGAGAAGTGACAAGCAACAGCAAAAAGGAAAAAAGTGTACTTTTTAACTTACTCAGGAGAATGTATTATCTTGTCTCAGTCAAAGCCAACACACACAGAGAATGACAAACATTTCATTTATTGCATACAAAACAGGTTATGAGATTATTCATGGTCATATGGAGTCACAGTAAGTAAATGAGTCATTATTGGTATCTTCTACACCTACATTTATTGTACTATGAAGCTGAACTATCTACCTATCCTATGGTCCTCTGTTCATAAGACCAAAACATTGTCTTTCCTGAGAATGCATTAAATAACTTTAATCTTCTTAAGCCGTTAAACCAAATGATAGATTTGTCTAGATAATGCCATAAAAGTGTACATTTAAATTTTGAAGATTACATATCATCCTTATGTGTTACTCTTTCAAAAAAGCATTTGCCTCCTTCAGCTGTTCTGCTTCACAAAATAAACTATGAGTAAGAGATTTGTACAGACTAGACAAACAAAACTCCCAAAAAATGCACAGTGGTTATTTAAACTCCCTTTTCTGTGCAGAAACTGGAGGGCTCCTTTTACAGAAGGAATGGAGTAGACAAATGTGGTATGAGAGGCCCCATGGTAGAATGTCTTAAAACTGAGGGACTCTGCCATTAACTCCTTAATTCCTGCTATAAACTTTGTCCTTCAGTGTTCTTAGGAGGCATACCAGTACAGTCAAATTTATAAGATAAAATAAATTTGTCTTTAGCTGAGAAAGTCACAAAAGTCAACAAAACCTGAGAAAGAAAGAATTATTCTGAACACTTTGTCTTTTAAAACTGCTACTACCCCTACAGAGATTATTGAGCAGTTTACCAGGCTTTTTGAATCTTAGTATGATCAAAGCACTGTAAAAGCACATATATTTGAATTTTGTTCCTCTTCAGAAGAAAATTGTTTATTCCAAATAGCATAATTTAAAGTGGTTAAATTAAAAGTCAATCAGTACATGCCCTCAGTGACTGGAATTAGACCTCTGTGTACATCTGAAGAAATTTTATATGCACAGTGTGAAAAGCAGTGGTCCATGAAAGTCAAGTATTCAAGAAAGGACAAGACCTATCAACTTCTCCTTACTTTACTGGAATACAAAGTAGAATAAATAACTTTGCAGAGATATTAGGGTTGGAAAAAAAACATTTAAAATGAAATCTTACAGAACATCATATCACAGTACTGAAGTCATTTTTCATCACTTCACGGCAAGTTCTCTGCCAATACCATCTATTATTAAACAAACTACCCCCAGGTGAATAGTATTATTATGGATCAAATGTTTGGAAATTGCTATAAGCACCCACAGTTATCCTAAAAATAAGGATATGTCTTTTTATCTCTAAACATGGCCTGTTAATGTCAGCAACCACAGCAGCAGCAATGCTTTCCAAGAGGGAAGAGCTCACCTGGGTGTTTGCCAGAGATGCTATCCTGTCCACACCTCCCACCACTGCCATGCCTCTTCAGCATTGCCCTTCCCCTCCTTCATGGTTTGGCCTGCTCTTGGCATTCTAGCTCTCCCTTTTTTTCACCTGCTTCTAGCTGTGTGACTGCTTATTTTTCTTTGAACTCGTAATTTTCTGTTTATTTAATTAGATGTATCTCTAACTGGCATGTTGTTTAATGAATAGATTAATTTATTGATCATTCACCTGATGTGTCTACTACTTAACTAATTAATAAGCTAGTATATTCTGTGATTTATGTACTCTGAATTGTCTATTTGTTTACCTTGTCTTGAATTACATGATATTCATTTAATCCATTGTTTTACCGATTTTTTAATCACTGGTTTACAGTTAATTACACTGCTATTTTGCATAAATAATTAGCCAATTTGGTATCTGTTTATTCAGTTTTTTCTCATTTTGCAACTTTTTGCCCATGATATATAGCATGTGTCACATCTTCCCTGCAATACCTTCTGTCCCTTAATGTCCATTCTCTGACTGATTACCCTCATACCTTTCTACCAGCTTTCCTCAAACACAGCTTGTCTGCATTTATCAATTAGGTGCCACCAATCCTTCAAAAATCACTGCAAAATCTCTCAGAAAATCTGAAGAAAAGATAGGACTGAAACCCAATAGTACATTTTCACTGATGGCTCTATATATATTCAAATCTGTCTCCTTTAAGCTTCTAATCTGTATTGCCTAACTTCTTTATTTTACTTGTCTCCTCTGCACATCTCTGTTCTCTATATTTCTGGAATCAAAAAAACCCAAAATGAAACAGAATTTTAGGCAATTTCACATGTTAGATTAGATCCTTGTAACTTGGCAAAACTCTGACAAAATTTGCAAATCATCTACTGAGATAATATGAAGCATAACATTATTTTGTAAGACTTCTAGTCTTTAGGCCCCAAAGTTGTACTCTAGATGGCAATCCTCTAAAGAGGCAGTGGACCCTATCATCTTACCATCTGTTACCATCAGATTGCTGGAAATGGAGTGGTCTCCATTTGGTTTTTTCCCAAGCTGCTGCAGTTCTCTTGAATAAACTTTGAACATGCTCAGTCTGTCAAGGAAAAAACCAGGAATTCCAGCTCTCAGGTTTTATCAGGAAAACACCAATTACCATACAGAAGATATTATCTACCTGTTGTTTGTGTGCAAATTGAATTTTCTGCTCCACAGGTATTTGCCGTAAGCCTTGGATTCTGTGAATCCACTCTTTTAAAAAAGTAATTAAATTATCTCACTGTCTCAGTGACACAGAGACTCTGGTCTTACAATTCATGTTTAATTCTGATATATCTCAGAGTATACCTAGAGTGGCTTAAAAGCAGGTACCTTATCTTTCCATTTAGGGTGTAAATTTTAGAACCTATACCTCCCCACAGAAAAGTTGAGTAGTAAGGGACAATGGGGAAGACTTTAATCATGCCAGCAGCTAGGGACATGATTAATGCATTAGCAAAGGGATATCTAATGCACCCCATAGGAAATGATAAATCCTTGGGGCTCTGTTTTAGTGGTTTAAACCTTCCTCTTTCAATATTGTGAAGCACTGAATCTTTGTTTACTACAAAGCTACAAAATTACTTTAGCAGACTTGGTATAAGATGGAAAAACATGATCCAAGGTTTGTTTGCATTTGCACTCATTAGGCTTGCAACTTGCAGAAGAAAATTAGGAGAAACAGAGAAAAGGGGCACAAACAAAGCAAAAAAAGTAACCAAAAGCATTCAGTGTTGTTCCTTAATTAAAATGCTTCTCTAAGAGCAATTCCAAATGTTTCCTAGTAAGCAAACTGGACAAAGCCAGTGTGGTTTTGGACTTGGTAATGCATTCTCAAAAGTAATGCATTAGTTACCACTGGTAAGGGAGAGAGCATTGCCGATCCTGTGAGTTTAGACACAGATTGCAGACCTATTACTGTAATGTAACCTTTTGGTGAGTACACCTCATTCCTTTTACTTCATGCTTCATGAGCCAATCCATTAAAAAAAAACAAAACATCGTTCACAAACTAATCCTAATTTTTGCAACTTTTTATGTTGTTAGCAAGCACTGAGAGTGGTAGTCATTTTTTAACCCCCACCAGCTTCAAGAGAGAAAACATTAAATCTTTGATTTGAGTGACTGTATTGCTTTTTATCAAATGGGCATTTCTAGTAATTTAGTCTGTTAACATTTCTTATAATATGTGTAATTTAAAGTGCAAGTTTATTCTTTTAATGGAAGTTAGAAAAGTCAAGTGAAGATTCTTTGGGCACCTTCACTTTTTCTAGTTGAAATGTCTTTGTTTTGTAGATTTTCTTTATTAGAAAAGGAATAAACTGAGCAGGAACATTTAGTGCTCTGCACTCTAAATAGCACCATCAATGTGGGGTTTTTTTGATCATTACATTTTTTAAAGTGCTAGCCATGTCTATTTTAACACAGTCAGAAGTTCCTACTTTTGTTCTATTCAATAAACACTATCAATAATCACTATCTGGTTTTTACCAGAAGAAATATATATTCAGTAGCAGGAGATGTTACAAGTTATCTTAATATGGTAGAAATTAGAACAAATTAAAAGTTAAGTAGCATTAGACCATTAGCACCTTAGTACCCTCATGGAAGAATCTAAATGCTTTCTTGATGACTATTTATTGCCCTTCAAGCATATTTGTTTCATAAAAATATTTTCTGTGTGTGACATGTACTGTCGCCAAAGAAGTTAAATTCAAAATATTCACAGCTCCAAATGAGGAGGGAGGATCTTGCATCACAGAATCAAAATTTACATTAAAATTATATTTTGCTCAGTAACTTAAAAACCAAAAAGTCTGAAAGTTAAAAAACATAAAGTAGTAACTTGGTGTACTCATTAGTAATATGTTGTTTTGTACCAAATACCTTACTTGTTTTTTGTCTGAGGAGCTCAGTGTGCTATTTCAGGTTTTGTTAAACCTTTTGCAATATTCTTAATAGCTAACATGTTTAGGAAAGCATAATACTTAAAATGAATTACTTGTATTCTTTAACTGTCTCTCTATTTCCCCATATTTTTTTTCTATCTCTATGTTCTATCTGCTCCAAAATGTTCAACCTTTAGTTTATTACCTTTCTCTGATGGAGAGTGTGCAAAGACTTGCAAATTGAAGGAGTCAGATGAAAAATAACAGAAGTTCCTTGATATGAGTATCATATTCATAAGCCCCTCACAAAAGAAACAAAACCAAAACAAAAAAAAAAAAATACCAGCAGCCAGGCACCACTAAATACTGGCTTCCTAAGTTTGTCTATCACAATCACAAAGCAGTCCAGCAGTAGTATGGTAGTATCTCCCCCTTCAGCCCAACCCCAGCCCGCCCTCCAAACTTGTTTCTTAGGTTATTGGGACTTTGGATTCTGATGACTCTCACCCTAGAGTTAAGCAGCCTTTAAAGTGATAAAAGTGATAAAAGCAATAGAAGTGATAAGAATGAAAAAGACTACCACCATCTGGGTTCTCACTTATTATTCTGACATTGGAAAAATTTATCAGCTGATGTGTCCAGGTAGATAATAAAGTGTGTTAATGCTATCTTGGCCAGTGGATTACTCCTCTGAACATCTTAGCTCTATTCATCTTTTTGCTTGCAATTGCATGTGTAATTTAGAGCAAATTACTGACAATCCCCCTGTTCTTCTCCACTGTAAAGCTAAAAGTGTGAATTTTCTCATTGTGTAGCACTTTAAAGCTTTATGGGTTACTGTTGGCTAGCTCAGCTTGGATCCAATCCAGTCCCCTTGGTGGTTTCTCTCGGGCTCGGAGCGTGCACGGAGGGATGCGTTCCCGCAACCCTCATATTACACAAGCAGCACCGGAGCTGGGGACTTGTGGAATCTCTTGACCAGGCAGGGTTAATGAGCAATTAAGCGAAGACAAAGAGATGAGAGAGTGGAATTCTTGCAGCTTTATTCCAGGCTTATTCTCTCTGCCCCCGGGGGGCAGAGAGTCCCGAAGGGAGCTGGGCAGAAGACCCTGCTGTTCCCCCGTGCGCAAACTTAAATGTTACAGAAAGAGAGAGAGAGAGATCAAAGATATCCAATCAGCCCTGGCCGTGCATGGCAAGGGGCCAATAACATATCCCTGGGGCAGGAATGAGACCTAAACTAGCTAATAGCAAGATAGCTGAAGGAATTTTCAAACCACGCTATCCTCAGAGGCTGGTTCCAGCACAGGGTAGTCCACCCATTCTGAACCCCCCACACTGCAGGCAGTCTGAGTGACTGCAACAGGTTACAAATATTATGTGATCAATTATTGCTAGAAAGTTGAATCATATGCATATTTATTGCATTTATTTCCTTCCCTGTTAATTTCATGTATCACTTTAAATTGGAATTCATAAATACATTCTTGTTTTACTCTAGTACTTTGTACAGCCTGTCTACAAAGTCTACATCGTTTTTCCAAACAAAGAACTTAGTATTTTTTTTTTTAATGTGCATATTTCTATCCTAGGGAGCCAAGCTCAAGTACTTTTCACATAAAAACCAAAATCCTCAATAAAAGACTGGCAGCCTCCAACTGAGTCCAGTTCAGTGACTCATGCAGAGTACGCTGGCACACACATTAGTATGTGCCACCCTCACTTCCAACAAAACTGACATACTGGAGGACTTTTCCAATACTTCTGAGATTGCTTGACTGCTTTTGAACGGATGTTATGCCTCACAGATACCAAATCTTGTACTAAATGGTTGTATAAACTTTTCATAATGGACATCAGTCAAATATTTCAAAAGGTTCTATGTAAAGATGTAATTACTCACCTGCAAGCCAAATTGATAGGGTGGAAAATGTTCCAATTTGTGACACATATTCTTTTCCTTTAACTTCACTGCAACCTGAAAATAACTATGTGCAAAGGGGTAAATGTCTCATTAAATATGCCCAGAAGTTCCTTTCTCTTTACATTCCTCAAACAGACTAAATAATTTATCTTGGAGACATTCAGAAAGGCTTTAAAACCAATGAGAGGAAAATTTGGTCTATAGTCATTTGGAACTCTCAGTCCAGGGAAGACTCATAGTCTTTTTGTGACTTCTTTCTTATAAATACCAAATTGTTTTTTCTCATTTTGTCTTCTTCTCTGAGAAGAAGGAAGAAAATATCAATCTTTCAGAAAAGATGAACTTACTTAACATTTACTTTGCACTAAAATCACATCCTTAAATAAACAAGCTTTAGGAAAACACATTTTTGGTCTTACATTTTTCCTAAATTATTAAATTAGAATAAATTTTAAACTGGAACTAAATTGATTACACCTTCAATATTAAAAGCATTACAAGCATGGAGAAATTTTTTTTGTAAAAGAGAAAACAATGACTGAATATTTATTTTCCCAAAATGGCCAGTACTTATATAAACCTAATATGATTATTTCTTTGCATCTCAGCAGTTTGCTCAACTCTTTAAAAGGGAATATTAAGCTCCCTCTATGCAAACATGCAGGTTTCCTTTATGTTCCAATTCTTCCCACATAGGACAGTCATTGGGACAGGAGCATCTCTGCATTTTGAACTCAGAATATCCTCTAAATCATCACTGAAACCAGGCTTCCATGTGGTTACATCAGGTTCAGAAGTCAGTAACTAATGAATATCTGAATTACCTACCAGGTGTAAATGTCATTTTCATGGCAAGAGTTCTTAAACCTAAAGCTCTTTGTTCTTTACACACTACATTCAGAATATAATCCATGAACAGAAAATCTACCAAATAAATAGTAAATGGGAAACAGAAACATATTTTAAGGTTGTCTCATCATTGGAGAACACAGTTCATGAAAACATTTCAATATCTTTCTACTCTGTAGTAAATACAATTTTGTCTATCCCTTAAAGAGAGAAGCTAATGTACTTTTTACTAACAATTCACCAGTTCTGCATTGTGACACTGTAATTTAAACAGTTATCACTATGATAGTAAAGCGACTAGGAGCAATGTTTTTTGGGCTTGTATTAATAAATCTTTCCATGAACATCATGTCAGCTCTAACAAAGTACTAATAATTGTTTAGACATCTTCAGTGAATTATTTTCATTTTTAAGGTCACAGCTCTGAAGAGTAAGATTGAATTGTTTTCCATTTATGTGAAAGATTCTAAAAAGTAATGTAAACTTAAGGTTATTTCAGTAATGTTTAAATTACACACTGTGATGTCTGTGTTTATATTTTGTAATAAAAGCAGTGGGACATCATAGAATTGTGTCCAAAGAACAACAAAAAAGAAGACTGAAGTCAATATGAAGCTGTTATCCAACAATCATTTCAGGTGGAGGCTGAGTCAGTGTACAGCTCTTTTCTAAAGATTTCAAGGGATAATTTTTTTCTTTTTTCCCTCTTATCTCTCATTGTAATTATGGATAGGACATTAGCTATTGATGCTACTTTACCTACTTTGTTACTGTAAATGAGTGTTCTCACATGTATTTACATTTGATGCACACAGATATTAAAAGTTGCAAAAGGACTGACTGTAAATGATTTTCAGTTTACAGAAAGTCATTGAGTTTACAGAGTTTAAATGAAACAGGAAAAGACTCACTTATATAAAGTTTCATTTCATATGAAAACCAGTGACAAAAATATGGCAAATAAAAAATGGTATTTTGCAAGTTGGACTTCAAAGAACAAACATATTGTATTATTGAACAATAATACAATATTCAACAATATATTGAACAATATTCAACATATTGAACTCTTCCATGATGGATCTCCTGTGCGAGCACAGGTTCTTCCAGGAGCCTGCTCCAGCATGGGCTTCCCACAGGGACACATCCTCTTTTGGGTATCCACCTTCTCCGGTGTGGGCTCCTCCACAGGCTGCAAGGGGGTCTCCGCTACCAAAACCTGGCCACGCAAACCCAATAAAATAGTTTAATTTAGTGCCATTCATTTTAATATAGTAGGAATAAAGAGTCCATATAAGATGACAAATAAGAGGAGTTTGCCTCAATGCAATTCATTTTTTGTAAGACATAAATACAGAAAATGAAAAGGAATTTAGGATAATCTTTACACCAACAAAACTTCAAATTAAATCTGAGAGATCTTTGCCAGAGCAGTCTGCACAGTAACCAAAAACTGAAATATAATTTCTAAATCAATTAAAAAAACTATAAACATAACTCTCTCTTCTCTCTCATTCTTTCTTCCTTCACATGCCCACACACTATCCTTAGAATATGTAGAAATGGCCCATTTTGTTGGTGCAATCCAGCAATTTTCATTTCTCCAGTAAGATCTTTGTTTCTTACAAAGACTTTTCTGTACTAAACACGCAAATCTTTAAGATTTGTTAAGAACTACTGAATGGTCCCTAGAAAAATACACAATGTTATCAGGAATCATCTAAGAATCAGTGGTGCTGTTGCAGATATTTAAACAGCTTTACTGTTTTTTATAATTATTGCATTTAAAAATAATGTTTATGGACTATCTCTTACCTGGCATGTAAATTTTAGTGTGTTGTGGTAAAGAAGGAAATGAAATTGCTTAAAGTACTTTTAGCTATCTGTATTATCAGTTAATAAAAGTATCTACAGGCTGACAGTCTTTGGCAATAAAGTTTCCATTCTGTCCATAAATAAGCAAGGACAAAAATCTAAACTTGCATTCATAAGAATAAGACTTGAAACAAGGTGGTGGCTCAACAAAATATCCAAACACTGAGTTGTCTGTCATGCCCTTAGGTTACCAGGGTAATTCCTGCTTTTAGTATCCTTAGCTGACTGAGACAGACATGATTCCCATTTCTTTCACAGCTGCTAAAACACCAACTCTCTGAACATGCTTTGTTCTTAGTCACTCCTTTCAATCACTCTCCTCTGCTGAGCTTTTGCCCCGCATAACTGATCTCATAGCTTACATTTAATCATCTACACTTCTCAGTGCAGCATGTTAGAGACTAAAACATTTCCTTCAGGCTCTGTAGCAAATATACCACCATGTAATCATTATTAAAAATAAGCAAAGCCCTTGTGATTTACCAAAGAATGGGCATAGATCTAGTATTGATACCTGTCTTGGTTTGAAAGACAGGTGTCCGTCAAGGAAGGCAGGAACCTCTCCTGAAATGGAAAAATGCAATCCCCCTTCCCTCCGAATTATTATAAATTTGAAATGAAGGAGCTTTCAGGCAAAGATGTGAGGAATAGCAATAACAGTTCTTTACTAATTTTTTTATATATATATATATGTAAAACAACCCAAGCCGACACCAATAACTGTGGCAGTGCCAGCAAACAGAGCCACACCCGCAGTGCCCGGTGAGCAGGGCGGGTGCGATGGTTCCCCCGCGCCTGCAGGGGGCGCTCCGGAGCGAGCTCGGCCCTCACACGGCAATGGCGGCTCAGGGTCCCGGGAAGGGACGGAACAAAGGCCTCACAAACCCCACTGGGCAGCTGGTCCCGGTGTCCGGCAGAACCCTTGGGAGCAGCAGGCTGGAGCAGCAGGGACGAGCACAAATCCTGGGTTGCAGATGAGTCCGCAGCCGCAGCAGGAATCCCGGGAGGGCTCGGCAGGCTGGGCGCACGGGGCTGCAGTGTAGCACAGGCTCAGGGCAGCAGCAGGGGCAGGGTGGCCGCAGCCCGACTCCCAGCAGGGCAGGAAAAGAGCAGGCTCGGGAATCCCGGGGCTTCTCCCACAGAAGGAAAACAGCCAGAAAAGCAGAAGCTCAGCTTTGCCTTCTCCTCACCAGCACGACAGGCAGCAGTCTCTCTCTCCTCGTGCCAAAACGCTGAGTGCCCCCGGCCCTCCGAGCTGAGTTCCCACCCCCAGGTGCCAGAGTGCAGCCTCCTTGGCCTTCCCCTTTGCTCTCTTAAGTACCCAGCTATCAGTTCCCCAGCAACACACACAGGGAAAAATTCCTCAAGGGAAAAGAACAGAAAAGGAAAACTTTCAAACCCCAACAATACCCAACTGAGATGGACAAAGACTCTCTAACTCGTCACGGTTAGAAAGCGTTTGTTTAATTCAGCGCCGGGGTAACCACAGGGGTCACTCCCTAATATGCAGCTCTGAAGTTACAAGGCAGTACAGAATCTATTTATCTAAGACAGTTGTACATATTCAAAATGCAAATACATATTCATAACATGGACACCTCCCATTCCCCGCTTCGTGTGGAAATGAGCAAAAAAGTCATTAAGCATTTGTAGTTCTCAGCTTGGAATTGGGTCAGTGGTCGTATAATGGGGAGGGGTGTCATCCTGATGAAGTAAAGGCTTGTCTTCCTCGCTTTTTGCCTCCCTGGTTTTTGACAATACATTTGAACTTGGAAGACTCCCAGTTTCCTCCTTTATTACTTTTGAATAAGTTTCAGATGGGAAAATCAATAACTGTCTAACTTTCCTTCTAAACTTTTTCTTTAAGCTTATTAATCGCCCATTATAAACACAGCTGACCAAACATCAGATAATCAAAGCTTGTTCTGGACTTAACTTCCTGACTAATCATTAATTTTCTTAATTAACTCCAGCTGAGTTTTGCATCTTTTACCTATTCTAACTAATTTCAACAAAACTAGCTTTAATCTAAAATCTCAATATATAAATGTTTAAGAAAACCCTGTGTTTCACTTGGATGTAATGCTCCTTCTTTCTGTATAAGTGAAGGAGGGCCTGTTCAGTGAAGTGTATGCCCCACTAGGTTTTCTTTGAATTTGAGTAATGAACATTGCTGAATCAAGGCAGGGAATCAGCTGGGATTCACGACCACTTTTCTTTCTGGTTTCTCTCAGCAGGATACAGGGTGCAAATCAGAGCAAACAGTCTCTGAGTGCCAGTCAGTTGTGTCAGCTCAGTTGGCTACTGGAGCACATGACAGGCTTGCTTGGGAAACAGGCCCAAATTAAACAAACAAGCAAATAAATTAGTCGTGAAAGAGACAGGGAGTAATTTCAGCTTGCAGGAGTTCTCCAGCTCTATTGCCTGCCTGCTTTCTAAAACAGTAGGGAGAAGCAGGTCACTTTGGTATTTTCTCCGGTGAAAATGCCTGTCCAGGAAAAAGGAAACTATTACAAGGCTGGGAAGGAAATGGGGAGGGAGAGGAATCTGGTCTTCATTTCAGAAAATTTAACAGTTCATTTTCTTGGTTCTTTAATAAAGTGTAACTAGGGAGCTAAATGCCAGTACATACTAGACAGAAATTTCCATTTGAGTAAGAGTAGCTAGGCTGTTGGAGGTACTAAAGCCTAATATGAGGAGAATATTAGGAACAGAATTTTTGCTTGTCACATAATCAATAAAAATATCAAGGATATTTTAAAAAAAATTTGCATGTAAATGAAAACAAAATTCCATGCTCAGGAATATTCACATTTTGGTATAATTTCTTTTGTAAATTAATAGGAATCTTTTACATTCAAAATATATGTTAAGCCTATTCACACTAACCACAACAGCGACAAGACAAATTTAATTATGATTTGGGCGAGTGAGAAGAAACCAGCTAATTATGTGTCATGTTAGAGCTGAACAAACATATTCACAAAGCAACAGGAGGCATTCTTTTAATTTGGTTTTCAGTGATCCACTGGACCAGATGGTGCTCTATAGCTCAGTTGTCCTGTCTTCTGATGCAGGTGACAGAACTGGTATTCTACAAGATAAAACCAGGAGAAACCTGTAATGAGAATAAAACTGGGATGGATGGAGACCTCTCTCCAGGTCTGCTATTTCCATATGAGATTTCAAAAGTATACCTGAATTAAGGGAGTGATCAGAAAGCACCTTGCCCAGCAAACACTAGCAGGGAACATTCTTACTTGGCAGGGATTGCATCTCCTGCACTTGGAGATGTCAGAGTGAGACTGGCACAGAAGGTATCCCAGGTTCCTGTTGCAGAGAGGAACCTCCCTCCTTTAAAGAGAGCTAGTACCCTATAGCAGAAAATGTACCACTGGATTTCTGTGCAGACATCCTACAATTTATATAGGAAATTAATTTTTATTGCTGAAATAATCAGGTCTCATAATGTTATTTTGACATGGAGCCAGATCTTAGAGAGTCCAAAAGCAACAGGAGGGTAGATGTGCATGGAAGAGGGAAAGAACTAGAGTTAAGTGACTGTTTTGTTCCCAGTCTTGTACACAAGCAGTCTTGAGTTACTGGGTAGTCTCCAATGACAAAGTCTGATTAGCACATGTTAAATTGATTATGTGAAAGATCTGATACATACAAAATACCCTAAACTGAAATCATTAATTTTCTGCTTCTTGTTAATTTTGCTGTTGCAGATGCATTGTCATTTCTAGGCAAAATAATGACACAAAGTCAGCTTTACTTTTTCATCATCCTTTTTCCTTTGATGGAAAAAAACCAGTGTGTGATTTATAGTGGAAGTATGACAAATATTACTCCTAATCACTTGAACCATGCATGTTACCCAATCTATTTTAAAGGAAGAACAGATTTCAACTGTAAAAGGTATTATTTCCAAGAAGAACAATATTTAAAGCAAATCTGAGAAGACTGAAAAAGCCCATTAAACTATAATTAGATGCCAAAAGACATTCAAAGGCTCCCATCATCTCATTGCTCATTTGTAAAGAAGAACTAGGAACTGACAAAAAAGGGACTAAGGCATTACTATGACTTCAGTCTGCTTCCCTGAAACAGTTACAGGTCATTTGTGTAATAATGTCCAAAGGAAGCTAGAAATTGCTACACTGTACTAGTACTAGAAAGCTAGAAATAATCTGTTTTATTGTTTCATGCACAATTATACTACAAAATATTTTTCTTTTCTGTAGAAAAAAGAGCAAAAAAATTCAGCAGTCTTAATTCTATTTTCTTCCAAGGAGCACAAGTTTGTGGGGCACAATTCCAGAGAATCACACAGAATCACAGAATGGGTCAAGGGAAACGGACCACAGTGGGTTATCTTGTCCAACCTCCCTGCTCAAGCAGGGTCATCCCAGAGCATATGGCACAGAACCTAGAGCACAACCCTGTCTTTCCCCTACCCCTCAGTACATCTTGTCAGAAATGTGGGTTTTCCACATGGAGTAAATAATTTTTAAGAATGTTTAGATAAGAAAAAATACAGTATTTTGCTTTGGTGATACTGCAGTCAAGATTGATCAGATTTCTTGAAATCTAGAGGGTTTGCTCCTTCAAACAAAGAGTGCTCATGTTTTACAGAATAAAACAACTCTTCCTTGGAATGGAAAGATACAGAGGAAATTTTTCTATTAGCACCTTACCACTGCCAAAACAGCACTATTTTTGCCAAAAGTCCTTTTCAAGAGCAACAAACACCGTGCTAAAGGGCTTTACTGCCACAGCTTTAACACCTCTTCTTGGCAGGAGTGGACTTGCTATACAGTTAGACCACAATCTATCTATTAGAAATGACAGCAAGATTCTTTTTCATCTCCATTGCTTGGTAATTTTAAGGGTTTATGTCTATGAGGTACATACAAATACACTTCCCAATATTAAGTGAGCACAGTGCTGGTTAATTTTTTGGGACATGAATGAAAGCAATAAACATCACATAACAGCAATGCATGGTTTACATCTAGGACCTAATGCTGAAAGGTATATTCACCAATTTTTTACATATGTTATGAAAAGTCAGGCTGACCTTGGATTTTGGTTTTCACACTTTTATTATAAAATTGGTCATATTACCTTAGAGTTCAAAAAATAATTCAACAGTAGAAAATATAAGCTAAAATAAAATATTTTTCTGGATGGATGATGCATTTTCTGTGGTTGTGTCTTTAACTCCTGCAAAAATAATAGGTCAAATAATTGCTTCAAAATAGCTGAAATCAAGTCCTTTCTATCACAGACATGGCACAATGCAGGTTTCCTAGATTGTAAGTACAAAAGTAGTGCTGAGCTCACCCACACACTCCCAGCCCTGGAGGTAGCATGGGCTGAGCACCACAGGCTCTGTGGTCAGGCTGTTTTTAAGGATTAAGGAATTTAGCAGTATGGGCACCAAACAATCCATACCACTTGGCTATAGTCTCAGAAAACAGTCCTGAAAGAGTGTTTTACTAGTACAGGCACAGCCTAAGCAAATGGTAATAACTATCTTTCTAAAACTCTAGTGTCAGGACAAAGATGAGTAAATGATCCATCTGGTACTGGGTAATTGTTATTTATGTCATAGTAGACAAAATTCATGAGACTGTATATATTTGCACTTTTCTGACTATAGCAAGCCACAGAATATTGTGACATTTCTCCTGAATTTAGTTAGTCACTTTAACTGTGTGAAAATGTAAAAATGCATCTTCACCTTGAGTGCTGTGTGCAGTTTTGGGCACCACAATAGAAAGAAAAATAATGGTAGAGAGCATCTAAAGGAGGAACACAAGGATCATGAAGAGTATTGGAGGGCAAGACTTAGGAGGAGTGGATGAGGTCACTTGGTCTGTTCAGCCTGGAGAAGACTTCACTGAAGTTACAAGTTCCTCACAAGGGAAAGAGTGGGGGAAGACACTGATCTCTTCAGTCTCATGGCCAGTGACAGGACCTGTGGGAATGGCCTGAAACTGAGTCAGGGGAGGTTTAGATGGAATATTAGGAAAAGATTCTTCACCTAGTGGGTGGTTGCATGCTGGAAAAGGTTCCCCAAGGAAGTGGTCACAGCATCAAGCCTGACAGAGTTCAAGAAGCATTTGGACGATGCTCTCAGGTGCATAGTGGGATTGTTGGGGATGTCCAGTGCAGGGCCAGGAGCTGAACTGGAGGATGCTGATGGATCCCTTCCAACTCAATTTATTTTGTGATTCTATGTACCCCTGCTAAAGACAGCCCATAACTGTGCTGAAAAAAACCTCTTTTTTTGCTGTTATGTGTTAATTACTCTGCAACTGAAAATAAAGTATTGAGAATATACAAAAATAAACCTTCAAAATTCACAGAACCGGTCAGGTTTTTTGCTTAGCATACATAACTAGTGATAGCCAATGAACTTTTTATAGATGAAAACCAAAACATCATTGTTGGCAAAACACGTGAGATATAGATTCAAACAGGACATCCTTGAAAACTAAAACCAATAATATTTAAAAAAAAAAGCTTTTATTAGCCAGCAACTTGCAAGGAGAAAGTAATGTTGGCTACCATTGGCTACAAAAATAATCTCTCAGGGGAGTATGGGCTTAGGGGCGAATTTTCTTTTTATCACCGTATTTAAAAATATCGAAAGTTAAATTTACCAAGTGATTCCCCAGAGAAGTAGCAACATTCTGGGGGAAAAAAAGTGCTCATCCTTACAGCAGTAAACTCATCAATTATCAAGTAAAGAAAAAAAAATCAGTTGCCTCCCTGAGTCTGGTGCCAACAACAGAAGCTTGGGCAGCTTGTTCGCTTAGGAGTCTTGGAAAATCTTTTCCTTAGTCTTGGGACATTTTTCATAGATGAAAGTGTGACTCTCAGAGTACTGAAGTCCTATACTACTGTTAGCAGTTGTTTACAGAAGTATTAAGTAATGGTCTTGTAAAGAGTAGAAATGTGTTATGATTTCCCATAGTTTTTAGATGCCCCCAAACTACTTTTAAAATATTAGCACAGAAGAGGACTTTGGGAAAATGTTCCAGGACTGAAAAAACTCAGACTTTGCCAAATGCTGTACAGCCAGTACAATTCCAGTGACAAACAGAACACATCCTGCAAACTACCTCACACGTATAGTACTCTTGAATTACTGGTGGTGTTCACTTGCAGAGGTGAAAGATGCATTTTTTGTGTAACCCTTAAGGATATAACTGCATTAGTCTCTCCCCTCTAATCCAATCAGTGACACTGTTTCTCTCATGGGTAAATGGTCATGAAGTGCCACTCTCTATCATTAAAAACTGGAGTTATGAAAGTTCAGAATTCCTGTTTCTTCAGTAACTTGCTTTCCTGAGTCTTGGGAAGCCTGAGAGAGAAGAGCATACTGGGGATGGAAAGTTGTTCAGAAGGAAATATTTCTTCTTAATTTCAGTTCCTAGGAGTTTGTCTGAAAGATTCATAAAAGGCATAGAAACCATCAGCTGTGATTAAAATGCCAGAACATGTGTACAAATAACTTCACAACTAGAACTGGGTGATAAATATTTTGGGCTGATTTCTCGAAGGCCACACTCACTTTTCATCTCCATTTCACACCAAGGGTCTCCTTTCTTTATTTACCTTCTGTTCATATGGAAGATGAAAGCTATCCAGATCTAATATTTGACGCATGAAAAACTACACTTATATGTATAGAGGTGTGTATGTATATAAGAACCATAAATACACGTTTTATATACTTATATATATGAAATATAAGTATATGGGAGATGATCGCCTTTTATTGCCTACAGCAACCTGTGGAGCGTGAAATATTCTGAGCAACTGTACCTGTCAGAGGTTGCTGACTCTCTCCCTCACCTGTCAAAATGTCCTGTAGAAATATTACAGATGAGGAAAACAGCACTGAGGAGCCATCAAGGGGGAAATCTTATACAGGAACTGAAAACCAAGCATATTGGGGTTTATAGGGGTATATATATACATCTATATGTATATACCAATGTATTTTGATAGGTAGTGGATCTTTCAAAATAATTACTCAGAAAAATTCTATAATAAAAATTTGAATCCCCTCCAAATTCTGTAAATCGTCTTGTTTTATAGAACAGTATTAAAATGCATGTATTATTTCCATTAATTTTAATACTATTTTATCTGTTTACATATAACATTTTGGGCAATTTTATAGTATATATAAGCAATTGGTGAAATGGTATATATAAACAATTTAATGTTACATACCAAACAGGTCTTTCACCTGAAAATATTAAAGCAATAGTTATTCATGCCAAAAGAATGACTCTGAGCCTAATTATTATATTTTCCTTTTTGCCTTATGCTTTATATTTTAGTGTCATATATACAGTGAAGTAATTAGATCTTTAGAAATTTGGCACCATATTTCACTAATGCCACATATGATCAAATTATACAGAAAAAAATATGTGCTTCACAAGTCTTTATAACACTAATCACAGAAATTTGACCACATTCTTCCTGAAATCACTCTTCATAAACATTGGACTGCTTGGGCTTTGTGGACAAAAATGTGTCCACAGCAAAGGAGGAGAAATTGGAAGAAACATTTCTTAGTAACTATGACAACCAAAGTTTTCCTTATATTGTGGTGTCTCTAATGGAATTTGCAGACTCCACCAGAGAACAAAAGCAACAACAGAAGAGGGAACCTACCAATTTCAGCTTTGATAGACACGAACTATTAATGAATGGTCGTAGAAGATTATTTTGAGGTAACTGCCTTGGAATTAAATAGCATGTATTACATAAAATGATACACTTCCATGTATGCTACATGGAAGCATAACATATTTAAATAACATCTGTCACAGATGTTCTCAAAGATGGAAAAATGTAATATATTTTTATATTTGGTTCCATTTCTTTTGAATAGTATAGCTTCGCAAGGAACAATTTAGTTCTCTAAACTGGAAGTTTCTCTAAACAGCAAATCTTTCTTCATCATCCATTTTCCTTAAGAACAAACTCGTCTTCTGCCTTTTGCATTAGAAAGGTATAGAACATAACTAACCTCAAATTACATTCATATTCTCAAATGCATGATTCCATTCTTAAAGGATATTCATTTTCTCATAATAAATCTGACCTACAAGTGAAGGAAAAAGTGTTTTTATATGAAATGAAGATGTATTTGCCTTAATTCTGGTGGCTGACTTCAGTGAAAATAAATATTCCTGTATTTATTTGTTACCTGAATATATTATCCAACTTATCTATAAAAAAATCAGAATACAAAGAGAATAGAGTATCTTCAGATTCTGCAGGGCCTTTGATTAGCTACACAACTCTAAAATAATGCCTGTAAAATATAGAACTAAGCATGGTTTTTGCAGTGCTAATGGGCTTATACGTGCAATTCAAGAGATTAAGCACAAGATTTCAACAAAAAGCTGTTTTACATGTTTTCTGTGACTGAAAATGTTAAGAAATCTTTATTCCTCTCAGTTCACAGTAAGGAAACGGAGCATAAGCAAAGCTATGAACCTTACCATTTGTTTTTTGTTCAATAGTCATGGTCAAAACTCTAAGGCTTCTCTATGCAAAGTTAGTAACTCATTAACCAAGCAGGACAAAAACACAGGTTACAACTCTTTTCACTTTCCCATTCTACTCTTTCTGGTGCTGTCACTGCCATCAGCAATTCCACAAAAGCCATAGTCCTGATTTGGCTTTGAAAGGGTTCACATTCTATGAATTTTCTGCCCAGCACTATCCACTTAACGACTAAATAATGTATTAAAAGTAGAAACCTATCCTGAAAGCCTAGGTATATTTTTTTCGTCTCAGTTATGGAGCAATAACATAAAAATAATTGTCTTCAATTTCATTATACATTTCATCAATTTAAATGTGTTTAATATAACCTTGCTATTATGTTATGCAGTATTTTTATGCTTCTGCAAGTAAGTGACAATACAGGGGATAACAGCTAGTGTTAAAGCATACTGAAAAGAGAATTACAACAATGTAAAGGATTTCAATCTCTTATTTGCTAAACACATATATTTGCTTACCTTCTTGAAAGTAAAATAGAAAGGTTGATTTGATTGCCTTTGTTATCCAAAATGTAAGCAAAATAAAAACCTATATCTCTGTTTAAAAAAGAAAGTCATAGATAATCCTGTAGTTAATCTGAAATCAACTGATCATTTGAAAGATAAGTCATCCACCCAACCTATCCTCCTTAGGGACATGAAATAACAAGTGAAACAGTGGCTTCCTAGTATTATTTTCTTTTTCTACTATTAAAAAAAAAAATCCCTGACAAGATTCAGTCTATAATCTGGGGAAATTTTAAAGACTTTACTAAAAGATCATTTTGTTGGGGTTTGAAAGTTTTCCTTTTCTGTTCTTTTCTTCTCCCTTGAGGAATTTTTTCCCTGTGTGTGTTGTTGGAGAACTGATATCTGGGTGCTTATGAGAACAAAGGGAAAGGCCAAGGAGGCTGCACTCTGGCACCTGGGGGTGGGGACACAGCGTTTGGCACTGAGGAGGGAGACTGCTGCCTGCCGTGGTGATGAGGAGAAGGCAACGCTGAGCTTCTGCTTTTCTGGCTGTTTTCCTTCTGTGGGAGAAGCCCCGGGATTCCCGAGCCTGCTCTTTTCCTGCCCTGCTGGGAGTCGGGCTGCGGCCACCCTGCCCCTGCTGCTGCCCTGAGCCTGTGCTACACTGCAGCCCCGTGCGCCCAGCCTGCCGAGCGCTCCCGGGATTCCTGCTGCGGCTGCGGACTCATCTGCCACCCAGGATTTGTGCTCGACTCTGCTGTTCCAGCCTGCTGCTCCCGAGGGTTCTGCCGGACACCGGGACCAGCTGCCCAGGGGGTTTGTGAGGCCTTTGTTCCGTCCCTTCCCGGGACCCTGAGCCGCCATTGCCGCGTGAGGGCCGAGCTCGCTCCGGAGCGCCCCCTGCCGGCGCGGGGGAACCATCGCACCCGCCCTGCTCGCCGGGCACTGCGGGTGTGGCTCTGTTTGCTGGCACTGCCAGAGTTATTGGTGTCTGCTTGTGTTGTTTTATATATATATATATTAGTATAGAACTGTTATTGCTATTCCTCACATCTTTGCCTGAAAGCCCTTTCATTTCAAAATTATAATAATTCGGAGGGAAGGGGGATTGCATTTTTCCATTTCAGGGGAGGTTCCTGTCTTCCTTGACGGACACCTGTCTTTCAAACCAAGACACATTTTTATTATTGAATACAGACTTTAATGAAGGTAGGAACCCAGGACGTAAGGTATGTCATTACAGATTATACCTAAAACTTTACATTTCCAGAAACTTTGAAATTTATTTGTATATCCTTGCTAGCAAAAGTAAAATACACAAAGAACAAAATGAAGCTTACATAATCACAGCATGACAATTATTAGGGCTTTTTATTCCAGGAAGAAATTAATTCCTTTTTACTTTCTGAGAGGTTAAGTTTGATAGGACAGATAGCTGCAAAGAAAATTGATATATCGTAAAAAAATAAATGGGCTTTATTTTTGATGCAGTAATTATTATTAGTAATTATTTTCATCAATTATTATCTTAGCATTATTTTCATCATTCATTTCTGAGTTAATTATTGCATATTTTCATTTATATGCCCCTTTGTTTTCTGCCCTATGTAATAATATGAAATTCTAGCTTAGCATTAAAACTTTCTAACAAAAGGTTTTTCCAAGATTAATACTATTTCTTCCATTTTTGGAGGGGGAGAGGGGGGAAATTAGCATGACCCTGTGAGCAGAAAGGCTCCTGACACATGTACATGGTACTGGAAGTGCCTCAGAAAAGTACTTTGAAAAGTTAGTTCAGAGTAAAACAAAGTACAGAACAAGACACCAGAGTTTAAACAAAAACATCTGTCTTGTCTATACTACTGACTGACAGCCAACTATTTCATTCTATAAATGTTCTGATCAGGATGACCCCAGTTTAAAATCTCCCTGAAGTGAATCTGGACTGATTGCCAAGCAGCTCTCCCCTGGAGCAGAGACTCCTGTCAAGGTCTGAGAGCATTTACCTGAGACAATGAAATCCTTCCTTGCCCGGGGTGGAGAGATCCTTTAGTCATGATAGATCTTCAGTACATAATTGATAACAACCTAATTAACACTAATGAAACATTACTAAGTCATGTATTTGCTCAACATTAATAATTATAAACTTTGTATAGATCATTCCTTTAGACATAAACAATTGTCTGAGACAAAGACAGAACCAGGCTGAACCTAGGATCCATAAGAAGTTTAGAAAACAAGAGGGATCCACTCTGAACTTCGTTACTCAATGGGAGTGTTTTCCTTACCTTTTGCATCTCCAATCTCTGCATCAATCACCCTTAACTCAGTTTTTCCTTATATGTTTCTACTATACAGTAATTAATAAGGTGAACCTTGACATCAAACTTATTGTACCATTGTAAATTTAACTGTTAAAGTTAGTTAAATTCCATAAAAATTACTGAACTCAGCCAAATTATTATTGTACCTTGAGAAAACATATTACTCCTTATGTCTTTTGAGTGAGGGGCATGACACTCATCAGCAACATTAAATAAATTATCATAAAATGACAATCAATTTACATGTGATGCCTGTGAATAATTAGTCAACATAAATTTCTTCCTGTCTATATAAATTCCAAGGAGCGAGGACCATAGTAAGAAAACAAACCCCACTGTCGCTTTCCACTGTGGGGAACTGTGAGTTCTTTAAAGACGATCTAGGATGAAATCAAGTCAAACAAGACAACATTGTATCTGAGAACTGTTTGTCCCTTCCGAAAGGGGAAAAAAAGGAGTTGCCCTACTAAAAAGGACTGGAAAAGACAGAAAAGTAGGAAGGAAAATGGAAAAGAATGCGGTGTGGGGGAGAGACAGAGAGAGAGAAGACAGCGAGAGACAAAGCAGGTGTTACTACCAGAGGGTCGGGGAGTGCCGGCGACATGCACGTGGCGGGAGGGTGCGCACGGTGCTGCCGGGGAGCTGAGCAGCGCTCGGAGAGACGCGGCCCCACGGGCGCAGCTCCCGCGGCGACGCGCCGGACACGCGGTGAGTGAGCGGCGTTCGGGCAGGAGGTGCAGATCCTTGGACAGGGTCACGGCGGGGATCGCAGCGAGGGACTGGATCGGAGAGGCAGGTGGCTCAGGCAGGAACGCAGGGACGAAGGAGGCAGGCGTCGGGCAGGAGCACAGGGAGGCAGGACAGGGGACAGCTGGGATGGGGCAGGGGGTAGGGCAGGACACAGGCTACNTTTAAAAAGCCAAAGCCAAAAAGCCCCAGAGCTTGTGAGACAGAGATCAAGATTAAATTGACTCCTCATACCCATGCAGTACTAGCGTGGGAATATTTTTGAAAACAGCAATAGGTACGATCATACAGAGATAGCAAAAAAACCCAACAGAAATTTTGTCGATGGTCAGGTATCACTATGAAAAAAAAAATCTAGTTTTCAATACACTACATTCCTCAGCTACTAAAACCAATGAAATTTAACTCTTCTTATAGCATTGCCTTCCTATCTATCTCCTAGTAGATACTAAGAACTCAGAGGAAACCAGCATATGTGCATCAGCTGGTCATTTCTTCCATAAGTCTTTACCTAAAATTATCATATTTATTTGAGAAAATAAGTCTATCCAGGTGCGTAAGATTCCCCACAAGAATTGCTTGAATGTGAAAATCAAAAACCCATATGCTGGAGCACCAGTACTGAACTTCTGAATTTCTGTTATAACAATCACAGCAACAGAGAGGAATCTTTTGAATATGAATTTGTTTATAAATTTTGTTTTCCCTTACAGAGCTTACAGAGCACTTTTTAATTAGCTATTTTATGTCACAGAATCGTAGAATGGTTTGGTGTAGCAGTGCCAGCATCTGAGGGGTGAAGGGAGGTTTTTACCTCCAGCACCCGAGGCTTGCCCTGGGTCAGCTGATGTCTATGCATAAGGCTAAATGAATATGCATCAGACTGGAGGTCTCAAGTTCCCCAGATTCCATGTTCCAGGCTCCTCCCCTGCTGGCTGTGCTCTGTGACTGTTCCTTCACCATCTCATTGGCAGATCTCCCGGACCGAGGTCCCGAGGGGGTCCCGAGGGGCCTCGGTGGGAGAAATCCGGGGTCATTTCGCCATTTACCCCCTCATGGTTAGCATCTCGTTCTCCTCCTGTGAGAATTTAAGTTATTTGTTTTAAACAGCAGTGACCTGTCCGTCTGTTAACCTTATAGCAGCTGCCACCGCGGCTCCTGGAACAGAGCTTAAGACCCCAGGACCTGGCACAGCCTTCACAGAGTTGGGCTGGTGAGGACCCCAGGGAAGCTACTGAGGTCCAGATAGGTGGCCCCCAGAGAAACCGACAACGACAGTTTGGGTTGAAAAGGACTTCAAAGGTCTAGTTCCCACCCCTCTGCAATGGGCAGAGACACCATCCACTAGACCAGGTTGCTCAGAGCCTTGCTTTGAACACTTCCGGGGATGGAGCATGCATAACTTCTCTGGGAAATCTGTTCCAGTGCCTCACCATTCGTTCTAAGTAATGGCTTTGTCCAAGTACCCTTTGTATGTTTTTGTAGCTTTGACCCAGAAACATAGCACAGTTATATGACTGCTGAATTTCTTACAAATACTTTCCCTTTGTGGAATTCATTGAGACACCTAGCTCTCGGAAGTTATCCACATTTTCAAACTATTTGATTACTCAAATAACTGCTCTCTTGAGAACAGCGTGATTTTGGCTTTTGTCAGATGAGATAGCTACAGAATTTTTCACTGGATTAAGCCTAAAACACTGCACTGCAAAGGTAAAAGATTTATGGCTAACTCTCTCTGGAATCATAAAGACTTAAGGGACTAAGCAAGGTCTTAGTCATACTGCTAAATTTGAAATCATTATTAATGGAGAGACAAGGTCCTTAATAACCCTCATGATGCTGCTATGTTCTGTAGCCACATATATATTTTCTTCAAAAATATTACCTGTATTTGTCATTGAACATGATAAGGGAAGATGTTTCTGGTACCATATTTGACAGGTTAAAACATAAGCTAAAGACTTGCTATTTTAAGTTGTATATTATAAACATATTTTGTATTATAGAATATAGAAATATTAAAATATAATACAAAAGTAGAAATCGACATTTGTGTGTTATTGCTAATATTCATAAAGATATGAGAAGCCTTGTGTACAGTAGGGTGGTGCAAAGTGAATCCCCAAGTGAGATTGTGAACTGAAACACTTATCTGACACACCTAACACTTTGGCACTGCATCACTTGTACAGATTATTTCAGAAGTGCATTTATCAGTTTATTTATGTTACAGGAAAAGGCGTTTCAATTAAATTGAGTAAAACCACTTTAATGGATAAATTGGAGAGTTTCGCAAGAAAGCTCTACTTCCAGCACTTGGTAAACATAACTGGTAAAATTTCTTCATGTATATAAGCTCAAAGAAAACAGAGGTGCAATAACCTGCCCCAGGATTAGATTCACAGATGTAGGTCCCATTACACTGCACCATAAAGGATTAATTTGCAAGAAACAGAGTCCAAATGATGCGAAGACATCAGCCCTGCCGCAAAGAAGAGCTGGAGTTTCACAGATGAACCAGAACTAAATGCAGACCAAGGGACTTCTCACCATCTCCAGGCAGACCCAAAAGTATATATCTGAAGGAATATCCATCATTGACAATACAGCCTGCTCTGTTTCAGTAACTATTCCTAACATGCAATGTAAATAAAGTTTTTTTTAATCTGTTATGAATTAAAATAAGATTAGCAGGATTACCAGCATAGCCTTGCAGGCAACAGATTTTCAGAAAAATCAAGAGCAAATAAGAATGGGAAACAATGTTGCTTTCCCTTAATCAGTTCTTAGAAAACAAGCAACTGCAATGAAGCCGCAGAGAAGTATGGGTTACTTGTCTTTCACTGTGTTTGGATAATCAGGAGATTAGTTTTACACATCTTCCAGGCAACTGTTTTACTGCTTCTTTTCTGTTTTGCTTTGAGATTACTGAATATTTTTTTCCTCCTTTTGAGCACTGGTAATGCCCATGAGTGCCCAAAAACCTGCCATCTCAAAAATCTAGCTTCTGTTTTACCGTCTGGGAAAAAAAGTGCTTTTTGTTTTTAACAGTCAGCTGCCTATGTGAACCATTCTCATCCTGACAGAGAGCACTGAAATTGTGAGTATCTGAAGTACTAGTACAGTTGGCTAATGGAATTTATTTAAAGGCTCGTATCTGAATAATAATAATTTTTACTAACTTATATACCTAAATTATAGTCAGTTGTAAAAATGCAAATCAGAGAATTCCACTTACTAAACATTATCTGTACGTTTTTATATGGCTCTTCTTAGATTTAAAAATCAGGCCCAAAATTTGTTTATCATAATTTTTCAAAATACAGCCATGGAAACCTGAATTTCTACACGTATTAAATTATTGTTCATGCTTAGAAGTGCACATAATGAAGGAACTCAGACACACGTTGTTGATGACACAGGTATATGTCAAGCCAAGGAGTTCAAAGCACTTCTTAATTTTTGCATAGAAGATAGTAGAGGCTAAGAGAAGTCATGTATAGAAAATAAATAAGGAATTAGGCATACAAGTCAGCTGTTCTGTCTCCAAACTGTGTGTTTAGCAACTATGCTCTCCCTCTCCACAGTCCCCTGAATTTGTTTAAATTCTTTGCACCAAACCACCTGAAAAAAATCCTGTCTGCATTGAAATGCAGCTGAACTCAGATAGAATATGAAAACATCCACTATGATATGTTTCAGAGACTGAGCCCTCTGGAACATGAATTAAAAATAACCCTTACCAGCACTTTTACTGCTGTAATTCCTTCTCCAGGCACTATGAGGGGATACAAATTCTGCTCTATTAACTTGTGGGGTCCTCTTTTCACTCCATGTCTTGACTTCAATGTACAAAACTGAGCACTTGAACTTTGCCTTATGGGTCAATCAGCATGTTAATCAGCTTTTGTGAGGAGCAGTTGGGCATCTGCATTTAGAAAATGAGAACCTCATGTCTGCATTTGGAACAGAAGATGAGGAAATACTGGGGAAAGTAGAACTGTAGCATTCACAGACTTCCAGATATAAATGAAGCCTTTGGCACACCAAAGAGCAGCTGCAGTTGTATTGAAGGTGGCAAAATCTAGCTAATAATTTAGGTTCCATTGGATAGTGGGATATAGCTAGGGAAATGTTACCTTTTTCCTGGTTATCAAAGGACCTTCAAGGACTTCTACCTCTCTATAATATACTATTCTCTCTCTTTTTTTTTTTTTTTTTTTTGCATTACTTGCGCCTTTTCTTTGCTTTGCTCATTAGAAACATTTGACCTCCTCCTGTCTTGCAGAGTTGTGCAGCTCCTAAAATGTTCTAGACTCACATATTTCACCCAAATCTTCTCACTTTCTACTCCATACTCACCATTTGCTTCCTATCTATTACAGATTTATCTTAAAATGAAGTAATATTTCACCAGCAAATATATACCAAAAAATGGAGGAGAGAAAAAAGGACTGCATTTTAAAAAACATTGATTCTGATCTCCTATAATTCCTTTTTATTGCATTAAATATAACATACTGATGTTTTGCCAGTTAGCCTTCACTTTATATATTCTTGCTAATTGTAAAAGAAAAACTTAATTTTTATCTCTGTTATGTGGTTAAGTATTTTTGTAGCCTCCCCTTCTTTTTTTCTTTTTGTAAGGGATTTTCTTACTTTATTTGTTTATTTTTACATGGCCCAAATCCCAAGAACATTTTATCAAAAGCATCTCCCCATTTGTGTCTCATGAGCTGTGAAATATGGTTTAGATAAAAGGAAGAAAATAAATAGTTTTCATTTATAACCCACAGAAAATGGTTTGTTCTGCTCTGGTAACTGGAAAATCTAAAAAATAATATAAAATCTATGCTCTTTTTAATAACAATAGTCATAGAAGAGGATGGCAGAGCTTGTATACTTGATGCATAACCTATCACCTTCCTGTTATGCATCAAGTCAAATCCCATTAAAGCTTTAATGTTACAGGCACTTAGCACTTAAAAGTTGTCTTACCTGTGAGACGAAAATGTCTGATATGCCTTCAACATGAAACAAAGAATCAAAATTATCCTAACTGTATATGCACAGTTGCCTATTCTGTTTGTCTTTCAGATTGGAAAGTACGTTCTGGTCATTCTGTAGAAAGATGCTATTATACATCAAGTACTAATTTCATCACTTCTGAAGTTTTTCCTGTCATCCACATCCTTCACACTCTCCATTTGTGAATTCTTCATCCTCTTGTTCATAAACACTTCTTAGTGCTCATAAATTTATATTCACAACACTCTTCTAAGGACAGAGGTAATAAGAGTCCCTTTACAGATCAGGAAACAAAGCAGAGAAGAATGAAATAACTTGTTAGGAGTAGAGATAAATCCATCTCTTGTGTTTAAGTGTAGTGTCCAAGTTTCATTTGAGACTATATGGGTAACATATGAAAAACAGAGATAGAAATGAGAAGTTATCCTTCATAGAGGGTTTAAAAAACCCCCAACAAACACACATAAAAACCTTTCCTCTTGTAATAGACATACTTTCTGAACTGGTTAGATTCTAAACTGGTTTTCCGAGTCTTGGAGTCTTGAAGATGTTATTAAAATCCTAGTTTATGATTTACTGAAGGTTACTCTAAGAGCCAGGCACATTATTAAACAGAATGATTAGCAATACAAGTGGATTTGAGGTTTGATCTGTTCAACAAATTTCAGTTAGCTTTGCTGAGAAAATCTGTGGATAAATCTGTTAGGAAAACTGGCATTTTCAGTAGTTTGATATGTCTGGCGGGGGGGTAGAGGGTGGTGTTGAAAGCTCTCATTTTTATGACATTAATATGGAATTTTTGAGCAATATGTTGTTAAAAAACACCAAAGACCCAAAATTTCTCATCTAAGAAGGAAATAAAATTAAAAAGTCCTAACAGAAATTGTGGAAATCCACAGCAGAGTAAGGAAAAGAGTCAAAAATCCATGTGTAGGAAAATCATACACTTAGTCTTTCCAGTACAGGATACAGTGTCTTCTTCAAAAAGAGAAGGCACAACAGTTAATCTTGATTCTGTTCTGAAAAACTACAGCAAATAGTGTGTGAGAAAATGTCTTCCCACAGTCAAAGAAGAGCAAGTAGAGCCTGTGTTTTCTAACTTCCTTCAAAGTACTCCCCTATTTCAGAAGAAGGAAAACCAAACAGGACAAGGCAGAGAGAAGGCCACATTTAACAAGAAAATGCATTTACCTGCAGTCAGGAAATTAGGAGGGAGTTAACTCAGAGCTTCTTGATTATTTAAAATTCTTATATACAGAACACCTTTTATTAAAATAAATCTCTTGTCTATTGTTGTAGAAAAAATATAATCAGAAAAACTGCCTTAAAGTGCATGGTCAGCTTAAAGTAACTGTCAGAAAGCATCAGAAATTACAGTAAGAGGGTTTGAGGCAAGTGACTGTAAGAATTTCAAAACTTTTCTATTTGAAGAGTCTTAACTATCTGCAGATATAAGCCAGAGATTTAAATGACAAAAAAGTTGCAATAGGTAGGAATTAGTCTTTAAGTAGTGTGTATCCCAATCTCAGTAACATTTTTAACAGGTTGAAGCTAGTTATGAAAAAAAAAATAAAATTGACTGCGTATTACTCAAAAGAATAACACCAACAACAGATTGACCACATCCTTCTAGACAGAGCAGCACAGCAGAAAATACTGGTGATTTTGCATATTTTCAGAAAAAAATTTGCAAAAACTAATTCAAGGTTCAAGCCCCAAAAAATGTAGACAATGTATCACTTTATGTTTAGCAAATAAGCATATGTTACAGCTTGCCTGATGGGTGGCCTACAGTTTTCAATATTTAAAACTGTGAACAAGTAGTTTCATAAGTATATTAATTATTAGGTTAATAAATTGCTACTAAATGACTTCAGTAATGTCTGAACCCATAATATGGACCACCCCTTCCATGTTCTTGTCACTGTACAAACACACAGGAACTACAATGAAAGGTCTTTCCTACAACCAGCTTATAGCATATCCAATAAAGCAGTCATCCCCAAGAAACATTTATCGAGACATAAAAGCTACAAAGCTTTCTTCACAATCAGAGAAAATACACAGTTGACTAAAAGTTGCATTCTTTGCTCAGTGTTTCTTCTCCCTGCTTTTGGGGCTTATGAATGACATCTAACAGCATCAATATATACATAACCCTGGATCATCAAGTAATAAAGGCTGCCCAAATTAGTAAACAACTTAGAGGCACAGAAATAGTTTCACTGTGAGAAAACTATTAAGTAATATTACTGTACAGATTAGTGAGAAGACCAGTAGGTGGCACAAAGCAGCTGACTGCACAACTGGTCATAGTAATCGAGGTGCCAAATTTAGATTCAGTCAAATCCAGTCAAGTCCACTTAGTCCTATAAAAATAAGTCACCTGTATTTAAGAATAGAAAGCCATCTCAATATGTTGCATGTTTTGTTTATGTTTTATTTTTATAATAGTGTCATAAATGCATTTTTGATTTGGGAAGTCACAGTAAGATCTATATTTACTAAGGTTATAAGACAGCTGATTAAATATGTTCTAGTGTTTAAATTTTAGCATCCAATACCCACTACTCAAAGACAGCTGGATTACTGTCATATTTACTGGTTGAGAAGTCCATATGTGAGCATAAGCACTCTTAAGATAAACTAAATAAGAAATTAAGGCAAAGGATGTGAAAATCTCAGTGGCTAAACCTTTAAAATGTTTCATATGGTAAATTTATTTCTGAAGGGGCTAGTGCAGAATGAAATAGATTTAAGTGCCACAGTGTTTAAGAAAGAAATTTGATTGCTAACTGGATTATGTGCTCTTTTTTAAATGAGAAATCCTGTCTTAGTAACTACAGATTATGTGAAGTTATTTGAATAATCGGTGGAGGAGGTATGACATATTTTCCAGTTTCATGTGATTCTAAAGTATTTTTCCACTACTGCACAAAACAATAGATGTTTTTTGTATAATGTGATAACAGACTTGCACCAACAATTACTATGTTTTAAAATATTGCAAAAATAATTTTTTTACTAGCAATTTCAAATAATAGTTTTGATATTTAAACTCAAATAAACAAACAACAGATGCCTCAGTTGGACTGGGAAACAATTTTGTTATAAGATTATTAATAAGAGTGGGACCACCAGTGTCACAAAACTCAGTTTGAAAGAGTAACAAGTCTCCTTCAGCAGATAATTTTGTTTCCAAAGACGGCTTATTCATGCATCCATATTTCAACAAATGCATAGGAAAAAATATATTTACAGTTATAAAATGTGTATTATCCATTTTGTCACTTGATATGAAAGCTACATAGTTAATGACTGTGTTTGCAGAAACTGAATGAGAAGTTTTCCAATGACCTACAAAACATTACAACAGGGAATATGGGAGATAAAGCTCTCTGTTTGAACAAATATGAATATGCACAAATATAGATATTATGACTTCAGTAATAGTTTAAACAATCAGCAAATCTAACTTAAATATTACTTTAAAAGATTAGTTTTCAACAAACTGAGTATACTGATGGCAATACCAAAACCAGGCGAGGTTTGTTGATACAATTTCTTGAAAGTCATATTCATTGTCAGTTCAAGGTTCGTGAACCGTGTAGGCAAAACTCAATTTCAATGATGGAACAGACCAAGACAGTAAGACTAAGCTGAGGTTTCCACTGGAGCAGGGTGTGGGCTATTACAGCTGGAAAAGCAGGTAGTCTGGGAGAAAAGAAAATTTTAGAGAGAGACAAGAATCTTCTAAAAGCCTAGGATGAAAATTTACTTTTCTTTCCTCCTGCAGGCCACTTGT
This sequence comes from Rhipidura dahli, assembly GCA_013399225.1. Taxonomy (NCBI): domain Eukaryota; kingdom Metazoa; phylum Chordata; class Aves; order Passeriformes; family Rhipiduridae; genus Rhipidura; species Rhipidura dahli. The sequence goes on from VXAC01001334.1 coordinate 128,881, forward strand.
CCATCTGAAGACCTCCTTTTCTTTCTTCCCCCACAATTCCCACCTGTCAGTTGATATTTTTTCCTGGCAATCCCAGTCTCTGAAATCCTTTCTCATCATTGCCTGTCCACAATGCCCTCTGCCTGCTTGCACCTCTGGTGCTGGCACCATGTAGGCAGCAGGCATAAGACTCTTTGTGCCACTCATTCTTGTCTGGCAAATGGAAAGGACACAGATTGCTGCCTATTATCTATTTCAGCAGTGGCTTGAGTGACCTTAAGTTGAGGAGTTCAGATGCCTTGGCAGTTCATTCTGATGGCAAAAGTGGTTAAGGGTATACCTTCCAGGGTGGTAGAGCATGAAGAGGACTAATGAGCTTCCCTGTAGACCTCCAAAAGAATCTCTATCTGCAACCTCTTACTAACTTCAGACACAGAAAATAACATTTTTCCCAATATAGGAAAGATGTTACTTATATAGGGTGCTCAGAAGCCATAGCTAGAAAGACTGAGCAAATCCCCGGTTTCAAGGAAATAATCCAAGCATTCTAACAAGCAATTGTTTTCAAAAAAACCTGCAAATATTTTCAGAGAAGAGCTGTATGAAATATACTAGTTCAGATCTGCAGGCCCTTGCAACAACACTAGTTCACACAGTTTTCTTCAAATTTGAAGTAGGACAAGTGAAAAAGTAAATAATACATTGGCGAGCCACACTGCAGAAAGCAATGTTTCATCCCAATAACTGAGGAGCCAAAATGAAATTATCTTGTTTCTGAAAGCAGTTTGAAACTTTATTTAATTTCCTAAGTCCAATACCAGAACCATTAGTCAAAGAATGTGACAAGAAGGTTAAATCAAAAATTAAATGTAGTAAGTTGAATTATATTTTTTCTTTAAATATAAGTCATTTACAAGATCACATTAACACAATTACACAATAAAAATAGTATTGGAGGCCAGGAGGTGGAGAATATTTCTTTACCTGATATACCTGATGTAAACCAGATGTTAGAGATCAGGAGGGGAATAGTTCCCTGCCTGGTCCAAATGTTGGGGACCAGGAGGTGAGCAGCTCTCAACCTGATCCTGAGCCACCTGTTGAACCTGGCCATCAGCCATCTGCAAAACCTGACCCTGAGTCAGCTGTAAAGCCCTCAGGGATAAGTTATTCCCCGCTGTACAGTTCTTTTTATGATCCAAAGCTCTGGAATAAGCTCCCATCACTTCAGGAGACTTTACAATCTACTAAAGTCTGAGTTAGGACATAGAAATGCTACATAAGTTCTCACAGGGTGAAAAGGTGAAGGCTTTGGGGATTGTTATTATAGTAAGTTGATGAGAGATAAAACTTAAGATGGTGGTGTGACGCAGTTAAAATTCCCTCTTTCCTTCTTCTTCCCATAATGCATGCTCTGCTGTGAAATTATTGGTTAAATTCTACTGTAATTCCAGTGTTATGAATAGACCTGTTGCATGGACATTGGTTTAAATCTATAAAGAATAAATTACGTTAGATTCAGTATAAAAAGGGCTCGGGGAATGAGGAGCCATCATTCTAGACTCTCTCTTCTTAGCTTTAGCTTCTATCTGCTGCTTTGCTAGCTGTAATGCAGATAAGATAGAATAAATAACAAAGAGCACCAGCATACAGTGTCAGCTTTTTCTACCTGTGGTACCAGCACAGACAAAATTCCTCATGTCAGTCCTGATAAGGAGGCCAGGATCAGACAAATAGGAACAAAATGAACAGGAACTGCTTAAGTAAAACAGAAGTGTTCTATGTCTGAGAAACAAGGCAGACACTATCCCACCATCCTCTTCTCACGACTATCCCTTCTAAAAAGAAATTTTTTAAAAGCAGGTAAACTGAGACCCCGGTGAATTCCTTCTCCTTCCTTGAGAAGAAAAATAATCCCCAAGATATATTTTTTGTCTGGAGAAAACATAAAGAAATATTACATTGCAATAATACAGGAAATTGTACTAGAGTCCAATGCTATCAGCCAGTGTGGTTGCACCATCCATCAGTAAGGAACAGCCTCCAGCTGGATTCTCAGTCTGCACTACAGAGCCAGAAAATGTGGTCACTGGAGAAAACCCTGCATAGTAGAGGAAACCTACATCGTTCCTCAGGGCTGCTCTTCTGATACATCTGCATTACAGCTGAATCAAATTTTGATTGTCAGCTCTGGTCCAAGACAAAAAATACAATCTGAGTTACAAATTAAGTAGATTTCTGTTTTGTCACTGTTACAAGACAAAGAAATATTCTTTTTCCTTACTGGTTTGTTATTTCATTAAAACATCTGACAGCTTGAATTGGTCAGATGTCATTGAAGGGACTGCTGTTATTCAGGTCATTACACCACGGGTGATTTCCAGACTTGAAATTTTCTTTGGAATCTACAGTTCTGAAAGTGGCAAATACTTCAAAGGTCATTTCAGAGGCATGTTACCGTGGAGGAATGCAGTCATATTCCTTCCCAGTTGAAACATGTATTCAGAACCTTTGGAACCATAAGGCTACTGGAAAAATTTCAGCAACCTTGAGGAGGATAAGTGTGCAGTATGCACCTTGCAGTGGCATCAGCCCAAAGGTGGTGCCTGGACAGTGAGTCACAAAGCTGTCATGGTTCATACCCATGGAATGGCTGCCTCCTATTTTCAGGTTGAGGCAAAACAGTCAATGATCTCTAATTCCTTCCTTCTTTCTTTGCATACCTCCTCCCCAGCTCCCACCTGGCAGCAGAAGTATCAAGCAAGAGTTCTGGGAGAGAGTTGCACACCCTCTGCCCAGCTTCCCCATTGGGATCATCAGGATCCCAAGATGTGGCGCAGCCTATGTACTGTCCATATGCAACCACTCACCAATACCATCTATCTACAATAATCAGAAAACAAACCATAAATATACACACAACAGTATTATATACTTACTAAAAAACAGAATCACAGAATCACAGAATCCCAGAATGGATCAGGTTGGAAGGGACCACAGTGGGTCATCTGGTCCACCCTCACTGCTCAAGCAGGGTCATCCCAGAGCACATGACACAGGATTGCATCCAGACAGTTCTTGGACATCTCCACTGAGGGAGACTCCACACCCTTTCTGGGTGATCTGTTCCAGTGCTCTGTCATAGCATAGGAAAGAAGTTCTTCCTCACGTTCAGGTAGAACTTCCCTTGCATCTGTTTTTGCCCTTGTCCTATTGCTTGGCACCACCGAGCAGAGCCTAGTTCAACCTTTGCCCCCCTCCCTGCAGACATTGACAGACACTGATGAGATCCCCTCTCAGTCGTCTCTTCTCGAGGCTGAAAAACCCCAGCTCCCTCAGCCTTTCCTCATAAGAGATGCTCCATCCCTTCATCATCTCTGTAACATTCACTGGAGCTGCTCCAGGAGCTCCATGTCTCTCCTGTGCTGAGGAGTTCAGAACAGGACACACCACTCCAGTTGTGCTTCACCAGGGCTGAGCAGAGGGGCAGGATCACCTCCCTCCACCTGCTGGCCAAGGTCTTCCTAATGTACCCCAGGATCCCATTGGCCTCCTTGGCCACAAGGACACTGCTGGCTCAGGAACAGTATTATGTTGTCCACCAGGACTCCCAGGTCCTTCTCTGTAGAGCTGTTATCCAGCAGGTCAGCCCCCAGCCCATGCTGATGCGTCAGGAAACTTCTGCCATATGTTAAATGAGATCTTGAAGCTCAAGCAGCTTAGTCTATGGCCAAAACTACTGGTTTGGTTTGCTTAACAGAAAATAACAGTTTTGCACTCACTGTATGGTCACATCAGTAGTACCAATGTGTATTAAAAGTTTACTTGTTTATGCCAGTGATGTGGCAAAAAGAAAATAGAAATTGCGTGACTGTGGTCAAATCAGCATAAAAATGTGTGCATTTTGAATTTGTGAATAATGCATTGTACCTGTCTAAGTTGCTGCAAGACATATTTATGTAGTGTCTGTTCCTGAAAGGGATGGAAATATCTCCCCTCTTCTGATTGCTAATTTCTCAATAATATATGTTTTCTCATTCAAGGGGCAAAAAAGTGCTTTACTAACTACAAATAAAACTAGATCCTGAAAATTAAACAATAACTAGATTTGGTCCTTGAGAAAAATAAACAAATAAAAGAATAATCCCCCAAAAGAGCACAGAAAAAGAACATGAAATCTGTTTGAACAGTGCACTAACAACCCCTTCTTATCTTTGTACACTATTATTAGTAAATGCCGTGGTTGCTACACCAGAGCAGTTTAACAAAGCATAGTGAGGCACTTTCTCTGATCCAAAGGATACACAAGCTCAGCAGGGCAGTCTCCAGTGAGATCAAAGGCATGTTTGACAGAGAAACCTCTCTTCTGACAATATTGTTTGATCTATGTCTCAAGGACAGAACAGAAATGTTATTTCCCTTTTCAATCTGACATACAGGAGCTTGCTAGAAGGACGTTCTCATAAACAAAGTGCAGCAGACCATGCTATCATCCAGCTCGTATATTTTTCCAGATTTCTCAGCAGGTATAATTCAAAATACAGAGTATTTTCTGGTGAGACTTGGGTGTACGGAAGTACAGTAGTTAAACAACTCACACAACTTTGGGAGATACTCATTAGCTATAGCAACTTGTTAGTGCTAAAAAGCAGAATATTATATATTTTAAAATGCCTGAAAAAAATACAAATATATCTATGTCTTATTAGTTATTAGTGGAGTAATTCAGTCTTTAATTTGTGATTATGAACTTTTTGCCTTTTACTTTGATTTGCAGTGTGGTATTGGTAAGAGGATTTTTACAACACATTCAGGGATAGTTTAAGTGTTTTGGTTGTTATAAATACTAACCATGCTTTCCTGTTACCAAAAATTAGGTAAATTTAAAAAACTCCTTAACACCAATATAGCATTAAGAAGCAGGCATTCTTTATTCTGCTGGATGCCTGGGGGCAATAGCTCCTCCCAAAGCTGTGCATATTGAGTAAAGGATATTTTCTGTTTATATACTGTTTTTTGCATACATATTCGTGGATTTTCCCAGACTAAATAGATGTATGATAATAACTTCCCCAAAATCATTAACATATTTCCCCTCCCCTTTACACATGCATTCTTCTGACCTGGGAGTCTATCTGGTGGTCCCCGGTGGTCATGGACCCCAGTGTTCAAGGTGGCCTGGCTGAGTTGGCAGAGTCCTGGGGCTAGAGAACTTCCAGTTCTCCTTCTTACACAATGGACATTGTGCAGTTCCATAGGCCAGTGGTTTTCGTAGAACAAGCATTGTGTGAGCTCACCAGGTGTACACAACTTATCATCTGGTAGCATTCTTAACCACCAAATTGGCCCAAAGCATTTGGACCATGCTCTCAGGCACATGGAATGGTTCTGTACAGGGCCAGAAGTTCACCTCAAGGATCCTCGTGGGTGCCCTTCAAGTCAGCATATTTTCTGATTCTGTGATTCTGTGGTATTTATTTTTGGTCATTTAATGTTTATAGTCAGGCAATGTATCATTAACTTCCAATGATGGAAGCAACAGAGTCAATCAAAATAGTCATTTATGTTTAAAGTTTAGTAGTCAACTCAGAGTAATAAATCAATTGGTGACTTTGACATGTGGAAAATTCATAGGCAAAGTCCCTGATCTACAGTGTTCAGGCCCCATTTCCCCTTTTCCCTTTTTTTCTCTCTCTCTCATCACTTTCATTGAATAACAATTTTGTCCTGAACCTGAGAAGACCTTCATATGAATTCTTTATAAACATAACCTCTTTCTGCATAAAAGTGGTATTTTCTTTCAGTAACTGGTATTTTCCATAACAAAAATGTTTTGCTGAAAAATCCCAAGCAGCTATGTTACTGGATTTCAGTTAACCTAACTCTAATTTAGAGTTACGTTTATGAAATTGGAACTTAATAACAATTGTGCAAATGAACTGACAGAGCTGGGTGAACAATTCAGGGCACACAGAGAGGGTTGATTAATTTAGCTCTTAATTGCTAGTAAATTATTCACAAAGTAGTGTTGAGTTTATACTTTTCTTTTTTCATTATTGAAAACTGCAGTGGTTCAATCATTAGAAATAGCAGTTTTCCATATAGTTTTCTTGCAAGAGACTGGAATTGCCTGTCATTGCCAGAAATAATGCTATACTTTACACACTTCCTGCTCTCTCTTTGTTTTCCCAGGAAATAAAAATATGCAAAAGGGCATAAAAATAGAGAAAGATGATTTTGAGGGAGCAGGGAGATTCTGCACTTCATGAAACAACACAGCTGAGCATGCAAATTTCTTATGGTCTGGGGATCATTTTTCCTCTGTTGTTTCTTGTCTGTTTGTGCTTCTCCTTGTTACCTTTCTTTCCTTTTCCTTTATACTGAGGCTTTCTTTAGGTTTGGTCTTTTGGCTCTTGTCTTTTTGTATGTTTTGCAATGCTATCCAGAAAACTTGGTTATGGGTGGAATAATTCATGAAACCAAAGTTTGTATGGTAAACATTAAAGGCATATTTCAATGGAAATAAGTTGCTCCCATTTTGTGTCACAGCATCCAACTGTAGATTTTTGTTTAATATTCTGCCTGAAAAACTGCAGCGTATGGAAATACATTCCTAATAAAATGTCAACAGGGTGACAAAAAGAGCGTTTTCTGTATGACACAGTGGATATCACCATCTAGAGACATGCATGCTAGTTACTGATTTTTCTTAGGCTTGAAACCAAGTATTCACTCCTCGGTTGTATTTCTGGAATAAGTTACTTCTCCCATGTGCAGTTTAATGAAACCTAAGGTACTTGCAAACCATCATGTATAAGTACATAAGTGCAAGTGGCAGCTGCTTTGTATCTATAAAAGAGAAATCATGACAGAGTAATGAAAAAAATGATGGTTTTCACAGACAGAAATCAGCAAAATACTATGTTCTGCAGAAAGCATTGAGAAAAATATTTAGACAACAGGTCTGTACAAGATGACTGTACAGCAAAGATCAAACTCTATATTTGGGAAACCCCAGAAGAATCCAGTTGGTCAGACATTGTTTCTGTTCATTTTATGAATGACCTACTAAAGTTTTGTCTACAAAAAGCAATTTCCTAATTGTTATAAGAAAACACAGGAAATCTCAAATTTTGCCTGACAAGTGAAGCTGATTTGCAGTGCCAGAAGAAAACTAAATTAAATCCCGAATTACAGTGAATGACTTTTTATTCTTTCCCTTTTTCTTAAACTGCTTTCATTAGGTTTGGCTTGCAAGGGCAATTACTATTAACCATCTTGTTTTTTCCTCTTATAATCCTCCTAGAATATCTGTATTTGCCAACAGTAACTTATATGGTTTTATTCTGCATCAATTCTTTCACCAGAATTCTGTTGGCTGTATTTCAAAGGGAACTCTGGTAAATAATAACCAAGAATGTTGTAAGTCTCTATTATCTCTCAGCAATTTAGAAGCATTTTCTCCATCCAACAATTATGACAATTCTTGACAATACAGACTCTAGTCTGAGATACGTCAATATATGAGGACAGTGAGACATTTTTGACAAGAATCTTGTGAAACTATATCATGCTCCAGAGTTTGGTTATGATAATGAGGCAAGTTGTGTTTCAATGTGACAAAAATGCTCTGGCACTATATTGCAGAACAAGCGCAGAAAGCACAAGGAAGTTCGTTGTACCAGTGGCTCCACACCTCTGCTCACAGGAGAAAGAAGAACAAACTAGCAGTGGGAGATTAAACTTACAGTGCTTCTGCTAGCAGAGGTTTAGTTGTTTTATGAACTAATTAAGCCCCTTAGCAATCTTGTGAAAGATTTATAGTCATGTATTCCCTGTAAAAGTGCAGGGGAAAAAAGAAATATGCTTCAGAAATTTATTTCTTAGAAGTGAAGAAAACCCTAGCCTTTCTCTCCATAAGAACAGGAAAAGAAAATCACTGTTCAGTGATGGGTGCCTTGAGGACCTATCCTTTAGCCAGCATTTCTAGAGAGAAAACAGAGAAAGTCATCACAGCATATAGCAAAATTCATTTTGGTCAGTCTATGTAAAAGTTTTTAGCTTGAGGGAAGGCAGGCAGGCGTGCCCTCCTGTGTGACCTCCTCAAAAGGAGATTTTTCTAGGCAAAGGACAAGGATGCTAAGGTGCATGGCTTCTCTCCTTCTGTGAACCCTTAAGGCAATTCTTTCCAGAAGGATTGCAGTGTGCTTATCTGTATGGGGTTTGCTCACCAGGCTGTCCACAGTGCCAAATACTCCACATTCATCCTGCAACAGCCCTGCAGTGCCCTCCTGAGCTAAATGCAAGGAAAGCATCAACTTCCTGATGCTGTCAGTCCTCACTTTGATATCCATTTATAGTGATAGCTGGGTGGATGTAAACCAAGCCAGGCTTGTAGAAGGAAAAGATCCTCAAAATGAACTTTTTGGACGTGTTTGTAAATTGACCTACAAAGTGCTGGAAATAGCTGTGACTTCTTTGGTGAGGGGCAAGATATGCTGATGTTTCTGCAGTATTTGGAACATCACGGATTAAGGCTGCCATCTGTTGTCTCTGATGCTGCAATTGTGCAGTCTTCCTGGGTTATTGTGAACAAGTTTGTATCTTTCTACACCTAATATCCAAGGAACAGAGCTCTTGGCATGCATGTTTTTATTCATTTTTCAGGCTTTTCAGTAAAAGATAAGAGACTAATGTACTGAGGAAGAGCACACTCTTGGTATCTGCAGTATTTGTTAAACTCATGCATTCTTTGTAGAATAAAACCTCATGGGTACCTTTCTTTGGATGGAAGGTTTATTCCTGAACTATGTAAAAGTGCCAGCAAAGAAAATGAAGTTAATTTATGTTTCAGTCATCTGTAAAACAGACATGAGAAAAACCATAACCAAGAAGTACACTTTCGCAGGGCATTAATAAGAAATTACATGTCATCTGGATTTCTTGAAATGAAATGTGAAACCAGCCAACTCCAATTCCAAATAGCAATTAAAAGGACAGCTTTAGGGGGAAAATATTGCTCATAATTGAGCTTTACAATATTCATTTCATGGACCGGATTTTGTCCTAAGGAATATTCAGTGCAAGGGAAAATATCACTAATCCCCCTGAAATCTGATTTGCAGGGACCATCTAGGTAAGCAAAAGGGGACGGCTCTGGCACTGCAAGCTTGACACATGCTACACCCTCTGCAACTACTTTATTGGGTGGCTGAATTGCACCTACCAGCTCTATGAGGGTTTTGGTAGGAGTTTTCACCAGAAAGAGAGCTGTGAGAGTGCCAGCCAGGGCAAGAAGTCCTGTCAGCTCTTGTATAAACTATTGATCTGAGTGGTTTTGTCTACCATATAGTTTAATGCAGGTATTTCATAAAAGTGCCATTAGCTTGATATATCCTTCCTTGAAAATTAGACAGTAGCAAGAAACACTGCTTAGCTGTGAAACAGGCATTTTTACGTGATACAAGAATATAGCATTTAGTGTAAACTATATGTCAGGTTCTTAATTAACATTCTTCTGCTGAAAACACTGAGCTTACTTAAAATATCAGAGGAATTGGCTCACTTTTTTCGTGATCAAAAATAATGCCACTTATCCAACCATGCTATAAATTGAATTAAATGTTGTCATAAAGACTGTATATAAAGCTGTATATGTGTATGGCCATTACATTGTGTGCAAGGCACAGAAGTGGATTTGTATGACAAGGACAGATAACAATAAGATTAAAGTTGTCAATCCACTTTTACCTGTAAAACAAGCAAATAGCAAGGGTCATTTCTTGTGTCTCCCTCACATGTCAGTAATAGCATCTGAAAGAAGAAGAATTTCCATGTTTTGCTTGAAAAAGTTCTTCCTCCATAACCTCCCAAGTTTTTGGCTAAGCAATGTCTAGCATTCAGTTTTATTCCAGTCATTATTTGTCCTCTGTAAAACAAAGCACAACAATCCCCTGCTACAGGTCAGGCTCCCACAGTGTTGATTACAAAATGGACAATTCTCAAATGTATACAACTGTGTAGGACATGAAAGCTGACATGAAGATTCAAGGAAAAAGTTAAAGTTAGTGCAAAAGCCTTTATAACAGTACCATTGGTACAACTCTGGTCTTGGTGGGCTTTGGAAAAAAAAGATGGTACAGTTCCACTTTCTGCATGAAGACTCTTTTCTTGCAGTTTTAAGATTTTCAAATACTTAAAGAAGAGAATAATTTAGATCTCATTAATTATCCCACTCTAATAAACATGGCTGCATTAGTTGCTAGACTAGTTTTTGATCTCTATAATATCTGAGCAAGAAATGCAACATGACAAGGAGAGTGTGCAGTGTGTGCAGCATGTGCAGGTGATTAGAAGAACAGACCTGACCATTTTCTCAAATACAGTGGTAGACACTATGGTAAAATTTACTGCATATGCAAGACGGACACAAACCTTATTTTGGAAAAAACTGAGGGGTAAAAAGTGTTTCTATTGGTATTGCCAAGAGAATTTTAAGGTAATTAATTTATTTCTATTTGTTACTTGGAATTATCATTAAACTTGGTGAAAAAACTGACATCTATCACAGATTCTTCCATTATAAAAATACTTGTCAGTTTATAACTTTGCTGTGAATGCATTTCTTTGCTGAAATTAATCTTTGCCTACAGTTTATTTTTCTTGTCTATATTTTGGCAGTTACAGCAAAGCAATTCTGCCATTATCAGAAAATGTCTCTGTATTTTCAAAACTTTAGGTTGGCTATGGCTGTGATGGGTTGATAAGAATTTTGTAATGGACTCACTGGTGTAACTGGCTCTGATCCAGTCCTTGCCATTACAGTGACTACAAACAGTCCTTTCCATTAGGAAACTGCAGAAAGAGAACAGGACTTTTCCTGTAACTTGATCCTACTGATTATTAAGATAAATATCAGACCTAGCAGATCCCAATATCCCTGTGCTCCTATTATGTCTCCTTTCTGCATTCAGTCAACATAAACAAAATCCTACCGTGAAAAACATAGCCAGAAATTGGGCTGTGGGTCAGACTAATACAGCTTGGAATGCTGAATGAAATAAATTACAAACATTAATTATCCGGGGTTTATTTTGGTTTGTTTGTTGGTTTTACTCTGATTAGTCACTGTAAAATCTTTTTATAGGTAGCCATAGTTAATCCAGAAAAATATAATGAGTTATAAATCATGATTATTTGTTAAACTCAAAAGTGGTTTTATCAATGTAGAAAACAGTGATGAGTCACACTTGCTCTACTTTGTTATGGAGCACTTTTTGTGTTTTTAACTTAATATTTTAGTCTTTACAATATGTAAGAGCCTGAGAAAATGTCAAACACATGCACGCAAAAATCCTTAAATAGCCTTTTATCCTTTATTTTAGGTACCTTACCCATATATTCACTCTCCAAAGATTTGGGCCAATACGGTGAGCATGTGAGGATGTTCCATGAATGGAAAAATACCTAAATTACACTTACATCAAATCTATCTCAACAGTTTTAACCCTGTGACCATAGCTAAATTAGTACTGCAGCTTAACCTTCCAGATGGATTATAAAAATCCCTGGTTAAAAAACAATGTTGATATCTTATCTATACATTTAAGCCAAACACGCTCTTTTATTTTTATACTCTATTCCCCAAATAGCAATGCTTTCTTCAGTGTGAAAAAAAAAAAAAAAAAAAGAATAGCTATATCTGAATTGATTTACTTATAGCAAATAGAGGAGTTTCTAATTAACTAGCACTCTTAATGGTCTTTTTATTTTCCCTGTCTACTTTTCTTCAAAATAAATATCATTAATATAGCCAAGAAAAGGAGAAGAGAATCAGCCTGGGACAGAGAAGAGGAAGATGAAGGAATGCAGCTGTGTAGCTGTTTCCTGGAGTGACAAGGTGAGGGAGGGCTGGATGTGAATCTAAGTCTGCTCTCTTGGGTGGTCTATAATCAGGTTCAATAAAGCATGAACATTTCAATAAGCTGCTCTACAGTCATTCAAGATTAAATGAAATGCAAATGAAAACACAAGATAAAATAGTTTGCTTTCTGTGCAAAATTCCTTTTGCATATCTGGAAGAGGCTTGATATGCACATAATATAAATGCGTATAACTTAAGGGAATATTCTAATTTTCTATCTTTTTTAATACATTTTTTGAATGAACCACCATACTTAATAGGGACTTCTAGAATCAATATTTTGACTTGGAAAACTACTTTTTGAGTCTGTAAAGCTATAGCATTATCATTTCCTTAACAATCATGTCACAAAAGTCCTCAAGAACAACTTTCATCCAAGATCCATTATAGTCAGTTGTAGGTGCCATAAATGTCTCTGCTCAGAAGAGAATATACAACATTTGCAATTTAGGTGAGGCCCCTTTTGTACACAAAATCCGTATTTATTCTTTCTTGGTAGCATATTTTAGATTTCTTCTTGCCTTTGAAGGATGCTTTAAGCTACTACCCAGACAATATTTTAAGAATTTATTTGATTTTGATCACTTATAAAATGTATTTTGCAACATATACTACATTTTGTATGAGGTCTAAAATCAAGAAAAGACAAAGAAGATTTTGAAAACCCCAAATATCAACCCCAGTGCACTGAAGCACTGAGAATGGAAAAAAGGAAGAAAAAAAAATTTCAAAGAAATAATAAAAAAAAAAGCAGCAACCTTTTGTATTTTGAAAGCATAGAAAGTCATTCAACTACTCAAGAATTACTGTTAACATATTTCTCTTTCAGGTCTGTGCTGTAGGAATTACTTAGTATAACTGAGTTTTATTTTAGTAGATAGATTCATAAAATTGAGACATGGCAGAGCTCCTGTTTGGTGTACAATGGTAATTCCCACCTCTCACTTGTAGGTACAAAATAGAGAAAGAAATCTGCAGGATAGTATTCCCAACCATAGGGATGTCTGGTCACCACTAACAAGCTCAGCTTCTCAAGTACTATGTGCCCTGCAGCACAATTAATTTATTCTGTCTATAAATGTTTATATTGCAATTTGTTTTAAATCAATCAGACCTTTCTGTGTAAAATATTAAAAAATAAACAAATTCTGCAATGACAACATAAAAAACCTTTATCCATACTGAATTATAAAACACATCAACTGCTGCAAAAACCACCTGAGACTGCATACACAGTCCATATGTGTTATGAAGTATAATAAATACCTTGAAATGTGGTATTGGAAATTCAAAATGTAGGTGCCCCAAACATTAGCTATTTATTTCCCACTAATGTTTTAAAAGGAAAGGAGTATCATTAATATTTAATTAAACATGATTACTGGAATGATTCACATGGGTTATTCACAAAGGTTAATTTTTGGGTTAAGATCCCCAAATTCTCTCTAACTGAAAAACACTAGGCTTCATTAGAGGTTAATTTGAAGCAGAATCCTAAATTCAGTGGCCTTGTCCCATTCCACTATAAAAGGGGAAGCTGGGAAGGATTCTTTTGATAGATTTTTCTCATGAAAAATCAAGCATTAACATGGCAATATTATATCTGAAAACCTTTTATTGAAATAAATTTGAAAAACAAACAAAAACGTAAGTGTTCTTATCAAAAAAAAAAAAAAAAAAAAAAGGGGGGGGAGAACAGGAAAAAGGAGCAGAGGAGCAGAGGGAGAGAAAAGAGAGAGAGAGGGAAAGAAACAGAAGGCAGGGGACAGCGTTACCACAGAACTCCGGCTGTCAGCATCGGTTTGCCAGACGGAGCGTGTTGCGAACCGCGGAGCGTTTGCGTAGCTTCCGTGGCAGGCTGGGCACGATTTTTAAACAGCAGCAGGCTGCGTGTCCCTTCGGTGGGCAGAGACAGGCTGCTGTGGTTACAGGCGTGCTCCTGGAGCAACTGTGGTCTCTCAGCGTCGGGGCGCGGTGGCTGCGGGCGGTGGCGGCTGCAGGCTGGGTGCCACGGGGATGTGCTCCGGGCAACGCGGAGACCGCGGTGGCGGCCACGGCTGGATGCCAGCAGCGGTGACTGCAGGCTGGGTGCAGGCAGCAGCTACCAGCTGGGTGCGGGCAGCGACTGCCGGCACGAGATTGAGGTTTATATAATTTAAGTCAAAGTAACAAGGAGCTTATATAGCTTGAGTTATAAGATATCTATGTAACCTTAATATCAATATAACCTAAATCATGGCTTTTTATCTATGTAATGTGAAACATAGCCTTCTACACTTACATAGGCTGAATCATAGCTTGTACTTATGTTGCCTAAATCACAACTTCTATACCTATAACCTGATGCTTATATAACCTGAATCATAACTTTTAATACCCATATATCTGATATGAATAACTTTTTATACTAGTATATCATTAACTAGTTGCTTAAATGCAGAATAGATGAAAAAGAAAAGAGAAAAAAAAAAAAACTTAGCATGTGTATAGTCTTAGAGATAGATAATTCCTGGTCGTACTAATGAGAAATTGGCAAGCCAAGCCAATTAGCCACAAAACAAAGAATTTAGGTCGGTTAAGACCAGATAGACCGAAGAGCATAGTAACTGTGCATGCCCCAAAGACAAAGGGGAAAAGTTCAAGTGCGAAGAAGATTTTGGAAGCCTTCATCAAAGACCCCCAAAGGCCCCGAATTGGGGAAGGGCATGCACAGTGTAAAGTATTATCTAATAACCATGAGATCATGTAAATTAGTTTCAGCGTGTATGTGATGATGCTGTAATGGCAACATTAAGTATAATTTACGGTATAAATATACCACAGCACTTGACAAAGGCGGGTGAGTTAGGAGGAAAAATCCCCCTCACCACCAGCACTTCAATAAACAAATACCTGTTCTACAGACATCGGTCCATGGGGATTTATTTCCAGCCTATCTTTCAGACATCAAGATCCTCATGGCGACAAGCTAGTTCCCAGAATTGGCACAGCAGGGCAAAGCAGGCATGGGCAGGGTGAAACAGGACAAGAGGGATGAGGGCACAAGGGAGTAGAAGGGGACAAGGTGACCCTTCAAGCGACCCAAAGCAAAAAGACAAGGCACACCTCATGGTGTTGCGGCTAGCTGGTTTTATGTGCCCCCAAACTCCTCCCCCAGTTTGGTTTCATGGGCCCATCTTTGGCAGGCATTTTTGCGGGCATCCAGGTACTCGCCTTCACAGGGAGGTGCGGGGAGCTGCTTGCATTCTAATCTCTGCCCTGACTGGGTGCCAGGTGAAGCTTCTCTGGGTACAGGGCGACACAGGGGTTTTTTATAAGAATTTTCTTCACCTCATTTGTGACATATGTTGAGATATACATTGGTCCCTCTCAGGCCTGTAATACATTTTGGGGTAGCTTTTATGCCTTACTGAAAGAGGAGGGCTGATGTTGATGACTATTCTGAACAAAATTGATGCAGTAAAATATAATGGACGTTATGGGAGGGAAAAAGTATAACAAATAATGAGAGAATGGAATTCTCATTTTCTTCTTTTCACTTCTGTCAGGCTTTTCTTTTCTTTTTTAGCATGAAACATATTAACAGAGGGATTGCCTCAATCTTTACTTTTACTATTCTATTTCCATTTCTGGATTACTACTACATTAGGTATATGGGAAAACAAAAATATATATATAAAGAAAAGGAATGCTTTGGTTCAACTGATTTTAGGGATTTTAGCATAGTCTGTTTTGCTTATATGTTAATGTAATTAATCCTGAATCTATTAATGTCAATAAAAGAAATGTGACCAAAATCTTCTTCCTCTGTCTTGACAAATGATCCTCCATGGAAACCAGCAAGTGGAGAGGCCTCAGAGCAGACTTTCTTTGCTGTCTCAGGCACACTACCACCAGCAATCTTTCTGTTCTCAGTTGGTTTTGTCTGCAAGGCAACCTTAAGCAAAAAGGCTCAAAAAAGCTGTGACAAATCACTGAGGTTAGAAGTTAATATGCTTTTCTTTTCTCTCTCAAAAATTAACTAAACCTAGTTTAGCTTCATTTTACTAATGAATAACCACATCCGTACTGGAGGCCAATAAACTTATCTGTACATGAGCTACATTGGTATTTTCAGTTGTTTATCTCCCGGAAAGCCTGAGTCTCATCTTGCAGAGGAGCACTTAAAGCACTGTCAGTTTCCATTTCACTGATAACTGAGCTTCTACGGGTGGTCTTTTCTTATTTCTTTCTTGCACATTTACTGTATCTCCTAAACACAGCTACATTAATGGCTCCTTCTACTGTTTCTCTCCAGGCATCCCTAAAGGTCTTTGAGGATTTCATTTCCAAAACATCCAGGTGTACTTAAACTTACAGAGTGCAGAAAGAAAAGGGATTCAAGTTTCTGACCTACATTGAGGTTCTTCATTAATTCATTTGGCTCTGGGCTTTTCTTCTTAGAAATCATTAAAAGTAGAGCCAGTAGCAATGGCAAAACCTGATCTAATCCCTCCCTGCACCTACCCCCAGGCAAGGCAAATTATACCTAATCCATGTCTAACAGCTATTTGTGTAACTGTTCTTAAGTAATCCCGTAAAGCTGATAACCCTTGTAAGAATCTATTTTACTACTTTCTAGTGTAAATGTGAATATCTTCTGCTCTGCAGTGCATTCCTGAGTTCTCCCATTCCAGGGAACCCAGCTAACACATTATTCTGCTGTTCTTTTATGTAGACTATCCAAGTCTTTAGTGATGTTCAGTTCAGTAAACAGAGTTTTCACTTTTTCTCAAAGATAGTTTACTAATTCCATCTCCCACAATATTCCTTATATTTCTGATAGGAAGGTGTATAAAACTGGACATGGTACAGCTGCTAAGATATCACCAAGGAAAACTGTGCATCCCAATGCTTCCATAGACTCCCACTGTGGCTCAACATTGTGCTAAAGGTATGGAAATTTAGCAGAAAATAAACCCCTTGGCATTCCAGCTGGTCCTCAGAGACGAGATGGGCAGGTGCAGGTGGACATAATTTCTGATTATTGTCAATTCAGCACAAGAAGTCTGGTCAAGTCCAATAAGAACTTTTGCCAGCACAAATCTACAAATAGTGTAATTGACCAGTTCAGTACTAGAGGTCTGGTCATGTTCCATAAGGACTTACATGAACCAGATACACGAAGAGTACGGTTTATTGAAGCAGCAGGAAACCTGGTTCTGGATTGACAGTGATAAATATAACTACAGTGTTAATATGTGTCTTGACAGAAAATGTAGTAACAGAGATCTATTCGTAAGATAGATAGATAGATAGATAGACAGACAGACAGACATAAAAATGAATATTCCCATCTGTGCTCCATCACCGTTGGAGGCCCAAAGCTCACCTTAAGGCATCCCTTCAGGAAAAGACACAGTTAATCAACTGATCCCCAGCAGGCAGAGGTGTTTTCCCCCTCTGTTTTTTTCCCACTCTTTTTTTCTTTCTCCTCTGACTGTTTCTTCCCTGAAGCTCCCTCTTTTATCCTATATTTTTTTCCCTTCCCAGTGGGATGAAACAGTCATATCTTAAAGTAGGATTTGGGACTTTGGTTGTAATAGTATCACATCTCATGTTTATTCATATTTCAGAGGGTGTGAAGGTTACAATGTCAATAGGGTTTAATAAAAGTCTCAGTTAACTTTGGTCAGAATTTGTAGCCGACTAAAGAGGCAGAATAAACATTCCTCCACTTACTGAGGCAGCAGTAAAGGCTCTCTGACCTTCATCAGAGGGTCTGTGCACGTCTTTATCTCTTTGAGGAACCAGATGTATAGCAAGCAAAGACATTTCTCACAGTGAGGGGAGTGGGCTGTTGGCTGGGACAGAGGCCCAGGTGCTGTTCTGTACCTCAATGAAACACTGCCAGGCTATGAGGTCTTCACTCCAGACATCACTCAGTTGTGAGGTCTTGCTCAAGCCAGACGCAAGACAAGTGTTCTCAGCTAAACTCGTCAATTCTACACTAACTCAAAGCAACAGAGTAGCACATTTGAGCATTTACCACGCTTATAGCCACAGTGTTTGAGTGACATTTTTCAGCAGAATGGCTGCCTAGTCACTCCATCCTTCAATTTCACTAAGTCAAGCATAACATTTTGCATATTTCCTTTGCTGAACTGCACTGTATTTACCTTGAGCAATTTCTTCTGAAGAAGGGTTTCCCAAAATATTTTTCCCCACAGATGTTCCACTTAGTAGTAAGTGGAACATCCAGGTGAGCCCTGCATGACTGAGTTCATAAGCCAGGTAATATCTTTCTCTTCAACACATGTACCATGCAAAGCTTTAATAAAGTAATGTTTGTAAGGGAAGGAATAGCCAACTTTTACTTCTGAAGCTTGTGGACAAGCCAGGAAAGAGACATTCTTGTGGCTCATTTTGTCTTTAATATCTTGTGCCAGTTTCCTAATGTTATGGGTTAACCCCGACATGACAGACAGTTGCCTGGTCGAATCGCGTTTCTCTCAATGTTACCTATAAAAGCCCACGGAAGGCGGGAGTTTGGGGAGTTTTTTCCGGCCCAGGGGTGGCGGCCAGGAGCCACGGCCCCACCGGGGCCCCGTTGGGCCGGGCCGGGCTGAGTGTCCCTGTCCTTGTCCCTTCCCGAGGCACAGCCCGGACTCTGCTGGGGCTCTGGGGGGGGCGGCCCTCAGGCTCCCTCCGGCGCGGCCTCTCCGGGACGGGGTTTGTCCCCTCCCGGGACAGCGGGGCACTGACGGAGCCTGCAGTTCGCAGCAGCCAGCACACACTGCACGGAGAACTGAAGAAACAGCCCTGCATCCAGCGGCGGAGCGGGACGGTAACATTTTCCACCATGGTGATTCCAGAGCCAGAGAGAGAAAGAGAAAACCTCGTCATGTGAGACGGAGCCGAGATGGCCACGGGAGGAAAAAGGGCGGTGCCGCGGCGTCCCCGCGGGCAGCTTAAAAGACTCCTTGCCTTGCTGTGTATGAATATTGTAATATCCCAGACTGTTTGTCTCTTTAGTCCAGTTAAAACTTATGGGGGATGGACAATTTTAATGTGTGGCTTGTAAAGGTTGTGAAGAAAATGCCCAATGCCAGGTTTATCAGAAAAGCAGAGGCTTTTAAAACTTGGTGGCAAAGAAAAGCCTTAGAATTNTAAAACCACTACACTAAATTTGGTGTTTCCGCCCGGTTGTGCAAACTAAACCCACTACACCTTGCCATTAGAAAGTTTGTCACAATGTCTTAATTTGAGCTCAGTACTTGTCACATTGTTGTTGGCAAAACAGTTTCAGCTCAAGCAATTTTGTTCAATTATTTCATTGCCAATTAATATTGTGGTGGCCGGCAGCTGGCCTGAAGGCCTCACAATTATAATTAATCCCATTTTATAACTCCTTGTTTTATAACTAAAATAATTAAGACATAACTGAAGCTATATAAGTACCTTGACTGGTAAGTTGTGTAATCGGATCAGTACAGGCTGTTGGAGAGCAGCCCCAGGCCGTTGGGCACACGAGCAGCTATTGGCTGGTTGGCCGGGTGGCAACTGGTTCAGCCAATAGGGATCGACTGTACGGACCTTCAGATCTGTGTAAGTAAAGGAGGACTCCGTAAAGTTGGCTGTTGTGCAGGAACCCTGTGTGTCTTGTCGCTTGTCTGTCTCCAAAGCTGCGACAAAATAATATGAACTTAATTACTGACTTGGGTACTGCAGGAGAGCAAGGGCGGGGGGTGAACAAGACAATTAAAACCTTCCCTTAGGGAAATACCTGATCTCTTCACCAGCTCAGTACAACTCTTTTAATTTCTAGGCTCAACTTGCCCTGCTGTTGCCATGTTACATTGATACACTCCCAGTCCTCTTGGAGAGGTGTCTCTCTAATGATTTCTCATGGCTTTTGTATATTTATAAACTTAGAGTGATATTGAGGATTTTTTCACAAGTTTTTTATGAAGCCATTCATTGTAATCTCCAACTCTTCCTCCACAGAACCGTTGCCAGTTAAACCCTATCTTGATTCTGCAAACTATTTTGTTAAGAGTGCAATGTCAGGTTACATTTCATCTATTACGTTTCTCCAAGCTCTCAACATAATTCTAAAATGTTATTTTATAGTACTTGCAACCAATCCTGTTGTATTTCCAGGCAGTTTCCCCTATCACTCAGATCTTCCATAGAAGTGGTGACTAGTGTTGTTGATGGCTTACATTCTCAACTACATTGATTCTCAAAATCACCACTTCATATAATTTCTTTCTGTTTCTCTTCTCCTGAAAAGCCAAGCTTGTTTTGGGTTGTTTTTTTTTTGTTGTTGTTGTTGTTGTTGTTGGTTTGGTTTTTTTTGGGTTTTTTTTTTTTTTTTGGAGTCTATTCTCTCCATTATGTGCAGTAAAACACCCTTGTGATCACATACACTATAGCAAAAACTTGTGGAAAATATTTGAAAATATTTAGTTCCAATTAGCAGTAAGGTGTTGGTTAGAGAAATGCTAACAATCCAAAATGAGGACAGTCAGAGTCCCCCTTTTTCCCAGCTTCCCCAGAGACACTGGGCTCAGCCATATGGGCTGTACACCCTCTCAGAGCCTGCATTCCATCAGAGGCCACTGCTTGTGTGTCATGCCTTGAAGACTTGGAAAAAATGTGGATGTTCTGCTGGATAATTTTTAAGACAAAAGAAAGCAAAACCATTTAGGAAGCTTTTTTCCCCTTGCTAAATACATTTATCTGATTTTAAATAAGGAGGGAAAAACACCAGAAAAGGATATTCTTTCTGACCATATTTCATAATTCCTTCTACAAAATAAAGCTTTAAATTCAAGTATCCTTTTCATTTGGATAAGGAAATTTTCCATAACCATAGGCCTATGCAGAAAAGAGTAATCAATATGAAATGCTCCATAAACCCATTACTCTATCACATCATAGTTCATCAGAAAACCCACTCCAAGTGGCTAAACTCCAAGTTAGGAAGAGCAAGGCAATCAGTAACAACTTTTCACATCCTGCTGCTGTGGAGAGCATCCCATGACTGATGCTACACTCAGATTCCCTGCCAACCCGGGACTACCCTGACAGGGAATGTTGGTTTTTGTCTCTCATACACACACACACACTCCTTTCAGGTTCTCAACCAAGACACATTTCTAATCATTCTCTGAGTTAAATATCTTTGCAGAAATGCTTCCAGTCTGGCCTGATTTAAAGCTTTTTTTTAAAAAAAAATATTGTTAAAGAGAAAAAAAGAAAATATGAGGATGTATTTCAGTCTTGTGAAGTTTTTCCCTCACTTGTTGATTTTCACAATTATTTACACGTTTTAATATAGTTTTCTACAGGTCATATACAATGTATATCATCTCATTCTCAAAGAGGTTTCATTATTAAAGCATTCATCACTACTTATTAAATGATAGCTTATTGGACATAAGTGCATGGACTTATAGGTGGAGGGAAGATAAAAATACTTTATTATCATGTTGTTAGCAGCATTTCATTTTCAACTGTTAGACCTTCATTCTTGTCTGCTAATATAATAAAACTAATCCTGTAATTTTAGTTGCTTAATTTTTTATTAATGACAGTGTGATTTCTTAGCTATGCTGTTGTCCATTTAATGGGAAAAAAATCTTTTCTCTCCCTGTGAAAATTAGCAAGTGAGAGAGAGATTAGATTTTTGCTACACTAAAAAGCTGTGTTTTCTATTTCTTTTCAGCCCACTGAGAGCTGAAATGAAAAGAGCTGACTGACAGCTGCCAACCAGGCTGTGCAGACCCCTAGTTACAGCTGCTCTACAGGGTTATGCCCATGCTTACACTTCTGCCTGCAAGGTCTCAGATCATGATTTTTCTTATATATATAAATCAATATAATCTTTTTCAAGTTTGAATCTTAACAGCAGGCAATGTAAACCTTGAGACTGCCAAAAAGGGAAGCTCTCTGGCTTCTACTAAGAACAAAGAATTCAAAAGCAATTGAATAAAATTTGTGAAAATATTTGCTCTTTCTTCTCTATGTCCCATTCATTTTTCTGATCATCTATTCTTTTGTTTCCTACCTTATATTTTATTACTTCAGTCAACCCATACAGCAAGGCTACTGTCAGCACAGGTGTGCCAATTTGCAGATTTTAACTCTGAGCTGAGTTACAGGCCATGAGGAAGTGATATCAACCACATTAAAAAAAATGTTTCTCGCTCCTACTCCTGCTAGATCAGGGGAAAAGACAATTTCTTTCTTTTCTCAATTGTTATTCTGTTGCTGGACTGGAAGAAGGAAAGGCTGTCTCCTCTATTCCACAAAACACAAGATGTGAAATTCCAAGGGGATGGAGGAAACAAGTGCTGGCATTATTAAAACCGAAGGAAAAAATAATTAGTTGAATCAAACAAAGAAGTGTGATGAACACACACTGTGAGGAAGAAGTCTCACTGCAGGTGGAAATGCACTCCACCAGATATGCTGCTTGCCTTATGTCAAGTAGAATAGACCACCTGAAACCACAGAAGATTCAGACAGTTAATTGAAGCTGAACTCTAGCAAATATTGTGTCCAAATAAGATTACTTGGGCTTTTGGGGAACTGTAGAAGTTTTGCCCAGTTTTAGCTGCAATCCTCTGAAAACTTAGCTTCAAAGCAATATACATACACAGTGCAACAATGCATCAAACTCTGTAAAATATTATCTTGTATACTAACAATAGCAAGAAGCTTGTTGGGAAGAATTGCTTGGTCCTTGTTTGTTAACATTCATTTGCTCCCTCCATATGCCTTTGATTTGAACTCACCCCTAACCTCAAAGATATTTCTCACTTTGATCCAAGTGTGGTCATGCTCAGCTGTGGATTCCAGTTGAGTTTCCTTCAATATACAGTGCTTGTGAGAAACAAAGTCAAAACTTAATGAGGTTTAAAGGTTTACATTTTATCATTAGAGTGGTTGTATTTAGAGGTAATCTGCTATGAAATGAGTGTACAGTAAACAGTTTCTTATCGAAGACGTGAAACTACTTCTAATAATTAGTTCTTCACCTGACTTCTTACTTGAAATTGTAATTTCAGAAGTATTCTTATTCCTCCTCTCTTCTGTAAAAAGGCAAATTCACACAGGATCTTTTAAAAAATATTACTTTTTATTACTGTCAGGGTCTGGGGGACAGCCCAGTGTGTTGCAGCCTTCCTAGAGATAGCATCCTGCCAGGGAAAGGCTTCTCCAGAGGCCTCAGAAACTCCCCTAAGCCACAGATGATTTCAGCAAGTGTAGCAGCTTCTCACCTACAAGTGATATCAGCTCTTGTATTTCAGCTCTTTGTGAAATCACCCACAGCAAACTTGGGGACAGGGGTGAGGAGCTTCATATGACAATTCCACAAAGTAGCCTTTTTTGACCACCTGCCCTTGTGATAGGAAAGCCAGTGATAACAACCCCGTATCAGGGGCAGAGACAGGGGCCTTTTTATGGGAAAGGCAGGGGGTGGGGTAGAAACAAATTAGCCAGCTGGGTACAAGGTATTACCATACAGCAGCCAGGCATGCTGGGGTGGTTCACTTGGCCACCATAACCCGAGAGAGCTTGCTTATCTCTGAGTCCTTTTGCCCTCAGGCTTCTATCCTCCAAGGGAGTGCAAGGGGCTCCTGTGCCAGTGGCTCACAGCCCTCTACAACTTTTTCCTTATTTTGTCCACCCCAGACTGAAATAGTGTACTGATCATAAATGATGTATATAGGAAATTATGTTTACTTTTATTTCTTATCTATTTGTATAAATCTGTTATCCTCCATTAGCAAGCACTCACCTATGAAATAAACAGCTTTCTTATGTAGTTCCTCAAGGTAATACCATTTTGTCTAGGCAAGTACTATTTTGTGGACTATGCCACTTCTGGAAAGGATTTGCAATGTGCAAGACTGCAATGTGCTAAAAAATAATTCTAATAATGTAGGTCCTTAATCTCTTTTAATGCTTTTTTTTTCCTCCTGAACAAACCTTTGATTCTTTTTAATTTATTTATGAGCCACAAAGATTTCAAAGTTTGCATTCCATGATTTGCTCTAATACATAAACATTTATTCCAGAAATTATTTGCTAATTGGAACCTTTAAATAGTTTCTATTAATAACATATGGTTTTATTTTGAAGAGTAGCAAAAAAAAAATATTAAACCATGAGGACAAAAGGTATCAACACATGAATGAGTTTCCTGGGAAAAATCCCTGTCTGATTTGTTCGCTACTTTCTTCAAAGGCTCATACCTCTCAATGGAGGCAAAACAGATTTAAGGAGACAGACACATAACCAGGTGCCATCTCATTTCTACCACCATCTGCACAAAAAAAAAAAAA
>VXAC01001334.1:153163-177075 GCA_013399225.1 Rhipidura dahli
AAAAAAAAAAAAAACCAAACTTTTTTTTTTCTGTAATAAACCTGGACCAATTTTGCTATTGGGAAACAAAAATTCTTCCCATTAGCTGTAGCATATATTTACTGCTCCAAATCCTTATGTCCACTTTAAAATTTGTCAGAAAATGAATGAGGTTCAGACTTTTATGATCCTCTCATAAGCAAGCTAAAAAAAGTAATATCTGGTACTACTTATGGTAGCACCGTAGGGTAGGTTGTACAAGGTGTTGTTGAGTTCCTCTTTTCAGCATCCCTTTGCATACAGGCTGATACACCAAGTATCACCCTGGGATCATGAACAACAGCATGGCCTGCCAATCTCATATGATTAGAAAGAATAATATCATTGATAACCAGATGAATTATGCCTTGCTTAGGACTGCAGTGGGAATACAGCAACTTGTTTGGGGCAGTCTGCATTGAAGAACACCATGGGCCAAATGAGGAAAATCTGGATGAAAACAGCTAATGGAGTCAGAGACCTCAAAACAGTGAATTGTATTCTGAGAATGATTCAAAAAGGTTGTTTTAAAGATGAGAACTCACAGGAATGACATGCACCAAAAACTGCTGCTAAAGGGAAAGAGCACTGTGTTCATGTCTATGTCAAACAAACAAACTAATGAACTGAGATTACTTCAAGATACTTGGCTTGCATAACAAACTTCTTATCAACATAAATAGTGGTACACTGAGCTAAAGATCCTTGAAGACTGCAGATGTGCCCTCTCCAGAGGATTTTAAGAAAAGGCTGGATAAATATATGCCAGGAAAGACAGAGTTATAGTTGATAGTGGTTTCAGCAAGGGAAGTGGACAAGACATCTGTCCTTCCAGCCTGCAGGTCCTCAAGGCCAAAAGTCAGCAGGAAAAAAAGTAGGTTTCCAATTAACTCTCAGAAATCACACTGCTTTTATTTTCCAGGCCAGGAACCTCATGTGACTGAAAGGAGGAGCCACTTGATTTGACGGACTCTTGTGTTGCTTCAGTTCCTTTCATAGCACCTTCTAGCTCATAAGCCTGACTGGCCTTTCCTGGGTTTGACAGCAATAAGTCTCAAGTGAGGGAGAGAGGAAGTACTAGAAAATTTCTTGTTCTGTTTACATAATACTTGTCAAACCAGTGCAAGATGAAATATTACCAACCATCCATTTTCACTTATTTCTAATAAATAGATAGGGTGAAATCATTAGCAGCCATTGTCAGTGCTGAGAAACTTTTAGCCATGAAAAATCTTAGCTCTCTACTGCTTGTGAGAATCTTTTCTTTCTCACAGATGTTAGCCTCAACAATATCCCTGTTTTCTAAGTCCTTTGTAACTTGTTTTTCTCAGATAGAAGTTTTTCTGTTAGGTAAACAATTTTCTACTATGTGCCAGGGTGTCAGCTCTGCCCCTTGGGGTGGGTTTAGCCCACAGAGCCAATGGGGTTGTGACACCTGACTCATGCACAATCTATGTTATAAAAACCCTCAAAAGAATTAATAAAATTGCAGATTCTCCGTCAAAACCCTTCTGGAGTCAGTGTTTCTTTCTACGTGTCCATTCCACGAACAGCGACAAGCCATGACTTACTTTTCTCTAAACTGGAGAGAAGAATGTTTAATTTTTTTATGGCCTGAGCACTGCACAAAACATCAAT
Source organism: Rhipidura dahli (assembly GCA_013399225.1). NCBI lineage: Eukaryota > Metazoa > Chordata > Aves > Passeriformes > Rhipiduridae > Rhipidura > Rhipidura dahli. The sequence goes on from VXAC01001334.1 coordinate 154,820, forward strand.
AAAGACACAAAATTGTTAAGAGTGAAGAATTAGACCAAGCGGTAGAGTCTATTACACAGTCCAGCAGGCATCTTAGCTTCAAAATATTTCTTGGCAAACAGTTTGTGGTTTTAAATCTTTACATTAGAAAAATTGATTATGATTTTACTGGATTTAAAAATATTTAAAGCTACAGAAATACCAAGAGATTACATCAAAATAGCAGTGAACTTCCAGCACTGAGGATGCACAATAGAAATGCTCATGGAAAAGAAGAGGATATATATATTTCAATGGAAGAGGAGAGTTATTTTATCCAACAGTAAATGCAGAGCACCAAGAAATCAAATATAGCCACCTCTTCAGAGTGCAGATGAAGGCTATGAGATTAGCTCACTTCCAAGCACAAGATAAAGGCAGGGACTAACACAGTGCCATTTTTTTCTCCTATGACAGATCCATGAGTCTTTCCTCATGTTCCCAATAATTGTAGTCCCAATACCTGTAAGGCCTGTGCAAATTACTTCTATGGGAATGAAATCAAGACAAATTAGGGTAATCTATATATATATATATATATATATACATTCACATAGTAATATATACTGTGGGAGATGTGGTTCTTCTCAGATTCCTTTGCAGAGATTTCCACTACTTCAGTTTACATCCCTACTGTAACAAGCACCTAATTAGCTCCTCAGCTGCCTGGCTGCCTCTGGCAACACAAGATCAGGATGGTTTATGTAACCATAACTCCTCCAAAAAACTGCCTTTCACAACTCCCAGTGCATACAAAGGAAGTAACAAGGAAAGAGATAGTTCTACCTACAGAGGCTGATCAAAAAAAAAAAAAAATTGGAATCTGGTAAAATTAATCTTTTTTGAGAGATGATGAGCACTTGGAGCTTAGAAGCATGCCACAGCTACAACTATGGAAAAATTTGATGCACTGTAATTTTACAATCACTCTCCTGTCTTTTCATATACATTTACCAAAAATATTGCAGTCAGAGATAAAATATGATGTAAGAAGTAAAACAATGAAAAAAATAGTATGCATTTAATAACAGAATTTTGCATATCCTAAGGCAGTGCACACAAGTACCTTTAAACATGGGATTATTGTCAATCTATACCAGGCTGTAATAAATTATATTTTAGCTACTTGATGTATTAATTTTAATATATTTGATATATTTTAAGTGTACTGGAACTCTCAGAATTTTTAAATTTTATCCTCAGTATAGTTATATATTAAAATTCTTTATATTGTTTGCTTTGTTTTAAAGCACAAGATTATTAAAAAGCACTATAAAACAAATCTACTTTGACATAGGTCATTCTTGGAATAATACAGTTCAACAGACCCTCATGTGACTAAGTTGTGGTTGCCATGTTAATGAGAGATATTGAAAGCATAAAAATGCATTTCAATAATAGGAGTCAGTAAGGAAATTTAATTCATTTTATAACTCCAAGATAAATCTCAGCTATTATCTCCCTAGCACAGCATTTTAACTGGTGGCAGGACAACAAAGACAGAAACTTAGGTATTCTTGAAGTACATGTATTAGGTGAGTCAAGAGGACTGATTATTGCAGCATCTCACAGTGAAGATACTGTTAGAGGGCATTTTGTGATCCTGCAATAAAAAGTATGACTACCTACAGGGTATTCTATTCATTTTGTTTAGAACTTTGAAGTTTAATGTAGTAACTTTCAGCACAAAATTTTCTATATTTTTCTGTTTATATGTATAAATATTACTATATTGATTTAACAGCAGCTGATCTAGTTTCAAAACCTAGGTCTGAAACAAGACACAGAAGACAAGCAAAAAAATTTAAGACAAGTTATTAACAACAGGAACAAGAAAAATCCGTACCTTAGATCCCATGTCAAGATTTTATCATGTCAGATGAAATAGGTCCACCAGTGCCCTTCAGTTCATCCTGAATGTCTCATGACTGAGCTTTTTGGCCATCTTTACTGCCTTTTGATTAATAAAATAAGATCTATCACTTTCATTAAGTGCAATGAGCTTAAAATGTAATAGTATAACACAGAAATTGGGAACATTGGATATCTACAGTAGCTTTATAACAGTACTTTATTATACAATATATTCCAGGTACAGCAGCTAAAAAGAGCTTGTAACCATCTCTACCCACTCCCATTAATTACCATGTATCATCATGCAAAGCAAGGATAATTGGCTTTAAAGCAATCGTGAATGGACTGCAGGGAGACAAACTGCCCTCCTGAAGAGGGATCAAAGCGCTTAGGATGCTGAGCTGGGCACTAATTACTTCCCCGGCTGGGAAAAGAAGAGGCAGCCTGTAGCATCACAAGATCCTGGAAGGAGCCAGACTACCAGGACAAGCAGGAAGGATAGGAAGGCAGCTAAAGGTTTATATTAGAGGTGAATGCAAACACTGTCACCTGTGTGGCAGCTTTTCCTTACAAAGTTACCAAGGCTTTCTTTTTTTAAGGATCACTTTCAATTAAAAAATGTGAAACCAACATTTATGTTCTGCTTTGCCACTACTAGAATCTGTGAAAATAAATATCTAACATCAGGAATCTGAATTTGCTGCTATATTGCCTTCTGGATGATAGAAAGGCGCTTTGGATGTCACTTGAATTCTGATGTTTTTGCTCTTCATGGGAACTGCTTGTTGCAATGATCTTCAAGCTGGAGTAATATATGGGAAGAATTTGGATTCCCTTGCCATATCTTTCTCATTGCATCTCAAAGGATCTGTTTCCAAATCACCTAAGCAAGGACAGAAAGGATGGAAGCTCCCTGTATTACATTTGCCACATAACTAACTGTAGGCTGGGTACAAGAGATGAATCTCATCTCCTCTGTTGTGCAAAAGAAAAAGAGTGAAACATGTGGCTGTTTTTCCTTCCTGTTGAGCCTCTACAAAAAGACTGGCCACTTTGTTTCCAAGCTGCAAGTCATAGCTTTGAGTCATCAGGCAGCAACAAATAGGGAGACAACCTAAATTTCAATGTGATTAATTTTCATACAATTGGTATTTAAATATTTAGTGATAGCTCCTTTGACCACAAGCAAGAATACATAGAATACATCATATAGACAAAGAAAGAAGCCCAGTCTGTTGGAACTTAGTCTGAGTAAAGTAGACATTAATACACGCCCTGGTGAGATTCCCAGTTCCTTAACTTGCAAGAGATTCTTAGATTAACGTCAATGAATAGATTCACAAGCTCCTCTTTTATTCTCAAGATAAGCTTTGAAATTAAAAAAAAAAAAAAACCAAAGCAGACAACAAAATCCAAAACAACAACAACAAATTCTGCAAAACAGTGTTAGATTTGAGTGGCGTCATTCTTCTCATAGATATTCAAATGATACAGCTTCACTGATTTATAGCATTTACTTTGGTTTGACTCAGAGAGATTATTCTCACAGATTGGTTCTCTCAACAGACCAGTTATAATGAAATGTACTGCTTGGTCCACAGTCAGCATACTCTATAATACATTTATTCTTTACTTCCATGTAATTTACTACCTTGGACAGCCTTGCTCATCTCTAAGGCATCACCTGCATCTCATCTTGTTCATCTTGCTCTTCTGTTTTGCTTTGACACAGAATATAATTTTGTTTTGTCCTTAAATAAATAAACTTGTGTGTTTTCAATGGGGTGACAGTTGCTTCAGCAGCATTTCACTTCTAAGCATCATGTTGCACTCAGTGGGCACTCAGAGAATGATCTCTATTACACCAGTCAGGACATACATACAGTACTAAAATTATTTAATACCATGCCTGGCATCTTACCCCATATCATTGTGTTTGTCTTTACAAATAAGACTTTATAAATAGAAGCATTTATACCAAGTATTTGTTTTGTATTTACAAGAAAATGCCACAAGCAAGCTGCCTTTTTTTGAAAAGTCCATTATTTTTCCTATTAGGGATTGTGTGCTCACTCACACATGATCACTGAAGTATAGTTAATTTTTTTCTTTTCAGTTGCTGACTGAATATACCCATCTAGGTGGGAACTGACTTAAAGATCACTTCCCTCTCTCCATGTAGTCTTGGCAAATACTCTCATGCAAAAGGATGCAAAAGCACACAGTTTAGAGTTCTTACAATTTTAATACTAAAGTAAATACATTTAATAATTTATTACTGCTGCAGTACTTTCTCCATAGACTACTAATGCCCTCTATTGGTCCTTCTCACACATACTCTGAACTTTTGGATTGATAAAAGCTGCTCAGGACTAATGTTCTGTTCCTTTTCAGAGAATGGAAAATAATTTAGCCATGATTGAGTTTTTCTATGTTTCACACCCACCAAACACATATCTCCAGGAAAGGAGCTTTTATATGCAGTTTTATCTCAAAGATACATTCTGCAAGTGCTATTTGCTTTTCCAAATTCATGGCTGCCTTGGGAATTACTGACCACAAAGAGTTCATGCATTAATAACCTTTTTTAAAACCCCTTTTTAAGGCTTTGTCAATATTTGAAAGGAAAAGCATTCAGATTTTCAGGAAAAATACATGGAAACAAGCAGCAGGATGGTTACAAATAAAAAGTTGTTTATAGCTAATGTTCTTGTGAAGATTTTTATGACATCTGGTCTTTAACTGCCTTAGCCCAAGAGGCCACCACTATCAGTGGGTGTGACATTTGACTTGATTTGTTCACAGATTCTGAAAATTTATGCTGTATATCATACAATTATCTTGCTACTGCATCTCAACTTTTGCTTGAGAAATAGTTAAATGACAAACAAATTTTGAAAATGCTTGCTCTCCCAGCTTGCAAAGGAAATTAAGCCCATACAATCACATATTTTTTTTTCCTCAGGCCTGTATATCCCAGAGGCCTTTGAAGCCACTGACCAATTTTCAAACTGACACAAGGACAAGGGCTCAAGGACCTCAAGACTCTCCGAAGACTGTAAGTAGCAGAGAGTGGGCTCCCAAAGGAAGACAGCAGTCTCCCACCACTTCATGCATTTAGATAGAAAATCAGCAGCCACAGGCTGGCTGTCCAGGCAACATGTCAGTGCCACAGAGTCACCCACTGTGCCCACGTAATGGGAAGATGGGAATACTATCAGCTAGGGAGCGAAGAAAAATAAGAAGCCATACTCTAGTTCTATGTCCCAAAAAACAATGTGTCTTAATATTACTGCCAGTTGCCTGGTAAAAGCTACCATTTGAGCATCTAGACATTAACCTTCCTTACCTGCATTTCCTTATGGATGAAACTGTCTCCTCCACATGATCATCACTTTTTCTCTTCCAGGAAGAGCCATTCTCTCTGATCTGGCAGCTGAGCTGCCCATGTGAGTGCTTTCCAAGCTTTCTCTTGTGAAACGATCAAAGGTAGGTCAAATACTTTAAAGTAGTTGGTCTTAGCTGATTTTGCTGAGTTTGTTCAGATGAAACCCAGTCCAGCATGAATAAATCTCTGTGTGTTCCATCTGGACATGTTCTGAAACACCACAATCATCTTGTCTACTCGTGACAGCAGGATGGGAACTGGACCCAGGCTGAGGGAAACACTAAGTGAGGCCAAACACACCAGAATCTTGATGAGTCCTGGTGTTGGTATGGGAAATGAGGCACAGCAGATCTGTGGAGCACCAGCCAGGGAGAGCAATTAGAGAGGAGCAGCCACTGGAATGCTTCACTGTGGAGTTTTGAACTGTAGGATCCAGGCTAGGGACACCCAAACACCACCAAGTATTCAGAGACCTTTTTGAATTATGTGTCTGAAATAACCAAGCTGAATAGCAATCTCCATAATCCACTGCAGAGCAGAAACACATCCACTGGTGGAATCCTTACTGGCATTACAACAAATTACTAGGTCCACAGTCTGAAAAGCACATTAAGATATACAGCACTATACAGCAACATAATGGAACTTTAGACAAAGTTCATTCCAAACATCAGCCAAGATGTTATGGCCGAGAACAAAAACAAGACATAAACTAATCTGAATAAGACAATGGAAACAATTATTGACAATCAGATCTGCCTCCATCCAGGTACCCTTTACAGTAGAATATGGGCCGGGGGATGGGGGGGAGAGGGTTGGAACTAGACAAAGACCCATTGAGCTATACAGTTGCATTTTCTGTGAAGATATTATTATGTGAATCTTTAAATGGGCCACTCCATTAGAAACAAATGCTCTTTTAGGAAGTAAGAATATTTTCCAGTAATATGAAAAGGATAAGATACACAAATAGTGGAAGTGAGTATTACAAATTACAGAAACTGGGTATGTATAAATACATCTGTATCTTTAATATTTCTTTCTGCACAGTGCAGGTTACCTAGCAGAGGAAGCATATAACAAGAGTACTCAAAATGCCATTTATAGAAACAAATTTCATCAGATAATTCTTTTTCTGTGTAGAAGCCTAATTACTCAGTGGTTATTAGACAAGGAAAATAGAGTTCCATTTAAATTTAGAACTGGAGTCCAAGACAAATTCCAAGGGAGTAAAAAAAACAATTTACAGATGGAGACTTGCAATCTAACTGCACAGTTAGGTAATACAAATGTCCCAGAAGGGGAGAGAAAAGCATGATGTTATGATTAAAGTCACTCAAATGAGAATTAATAAATCTGATCCTGTCTTCAGACAAGACAGATTTATCAGAGCTTTGGAGAGATATTGCATAGCTACATGGGAAAATGTTTTCTTAAACTAACATACATTTATTTAGCTGTGACAAACAACTAATACAAGGTGATATTTTTCCCAGAAGCTGCGCATTCTGAATGACATAGCATATAAATGAAGCTTCTAGCAATATAGCCACTAATATTAGCATAAGTGGACAATTCTGGCAGTCAAAGCCAAGTAAGGTGGTTAGGTATCAGTTGGCAAAAAAAAACCCCTTATGGATAATCCTTTCAGAAACTCAACCCATTTTTAAGCCAGAGCTCTTTTAGAAAAGTGGTGAACTTTTTCAAAGTTATTAAAGTGATCAGTGTTGCAGATGAATGCTTGATAGGAATATTTTGATGCATAAAGAGGTAAGTTGTGACTGAGAGGTAAAGCTTTGTAAAGGGAAGGCCTGGTAAAATCATAGCTCTGTCCTGTTACTTAACCTAAGTAGAAATGGACTGTGGGAGAATGACTTAGCTAGAATAGAGGAAGTGAGGCGTGCTGCGTGAATGCCTTGTGCCCTCACCATGGTGTATGGTGGTTGGCTAAATTTGGTTTGTTGTGCCTTGAAACTATGTAAACTAACAACTGACTAACGGCATAAAAAGGCTGGGGTTTTTGTAAATAAAGTTCCTCCTTTGCACCTGCCTGGGGACTCCTCACTGCTCCATAGCATTACAGTAGGGGCTTAGTTCCCATAGATTTCAACAAATCTGCTTTTATGTGCTTAGATTGCCTGAGTTTAAGTGGTGTTGATCAGATTCCAGCCTCCCTAAACATGCCAGTAGTTTTTGAAAACAGGACAGTCAAGTACTTTTGACACTTCTGTTTTGCTTCTTGGATAGGCTCTCTTCTCTGTCATCTGTCATATGTCACCCTCAGTTATGTTATTTTAGTGCAGAACTACATATAATTTTTTTGATCCACTCTGCCTTATCCTTTTATTTAATAATTTCTTCCTTTTCTTCCTACCCCCACCAGTTGCTCCTGGTTGCAGAAAAATATGTTCTGGTGGGGGTTATTCTAATTTTGACTGTTAGTTTGCTTCTTCTTTTAGCACTGTCAAATTCTGTCAGTTTTCTATAGAATCAGAGTGGAATTCTCTGGAAGATAATATGGATGTCACATACAATTCTTTAACCTGAAAGACCAAAGTGTCAAAGGACTAACATGACACTCTTGTCTTCATAGGAGACCAGATCTGCCCTTGTTGCCATTTCATCCCAGCTTCCCTGTTTAGCCCCCTGCATTCATGGATGAAAGAATTTCAGACAGGGTGGCACAACTGGGATGAAAATTATTCAAGGCTCTTGGTATGTCTGCTATTCAAGGGCACAGGTATCAAGAGGGAGGTAGGGAAATGTGAGGAGACAGTATGGACTGTCTTTCTAAATATAAGATTGAAACTGCCGCCTTTTGCACAAGAATAAATTTCTCTTCAAATTCTTATTCTATGCTTTGACAACTGAAGTTACATTTCTGGCTGACTTGCACAAAATATCAGAGAATATTGAGAGTCTGAGACAAGCAAGGAGAACGATAGTATAACCAGTCCAAGCTCCCATCCAAAGCAGTTCACCTCAAGGATCATGTTGTTCAGGGCTTCCTCCATTTATATTTGAAGGATGGAGCCTGAAAAATTTCACTGGGCAACCTGCTTCATTGCTTGGCTGTTCCCATGGAGAGACATTTTTCCCCTCTATCTGTTATAAATTTCACCTCTTTATTCCCATTTTTCTTCTTGTCCTTCCACACATGGCTGCAAAAAACCTGACTTCTCTGATGACTCATCATCTGTCTCTTCTCCTGATGCCAAACTGATTTTTGCCTTTCTGCTTTCATATATATTCTTTATATTCTCCATATATATTTGTATCTCTGTAGCCTATTATTGTATAACTACAGAAATTCATAGCTAGCATTTCACCTACTTTGTTAGCTAGAAAGACAAAAAACATTCTCTAAAGGCTCCAATCCCTGGGGGACCAAAGTTAAATTCTCTAGGAAGCAAGGTTAAAATGGCTTTCTGAGACACTTCCTTATAAACAAAGTTTGGTTAGCATCTAAAAGGTGGCTTTAAGGCAAGGGTCAAAATAGGGAGTATTACCTCATCACATATGTCTCTAATTTGGGATTCTTGTCAGTTATGCTAATTTGCTAAACATATAAAGTTGTGTCCACTTCATGTTATGGTGTGCATCTTTGGCACATTTTCGGTATGTTGTGCACCATAAAGGGATTATCACCTAACCATGTCCAGCTTGTGATTTTAGGACCAGGAAAAGGCTCCCCTCTTTATTCCCATTGTCCTCTTCTTGTCCTTCCACACAGGACTGCAAAACACCTGTCTGTGTCCTCCTGATGACTTCTCTGATGGCTCTTCATCTGTCACTTTTCCAAGCTGGTTCTTGTTTAGTTTCCTGTGCACCAATATGCCCAGGTCCTCTTCCACAGAGCTGGTCCTCAGCCAGTCAGTGGCACTACAGAAGGTTATCCCATCTCTGGTATAGTACCTTGTGTTTGCTCTTGTTGAAATTCCTACAGGCTCATTCCTGCAGTGTGGGAGGCTCATTTTAAATGGTCACTGTTTTTTGAGGATTTGGCTAGCATCCTAGGAGTTGCTATGATCTATAGACTGGACAAGGGCACATGGCATTGGTAAAGCCATTAAATAGGACAGGCCCAGGACAGATCTCTCAGGATCTCCACTCATAGCCAGTCTCAAGGTATAGTATGACCCCATAAATGCTGCCTTAAGGCCAATCAGTTTCTCACCTTTCCAGTAGTGTGCTTATCTAGCCTGTCACATCCCAAACCGGCTAAAAGATGCCATGGGAAGCAGAATATCAAGACAGACAATATCTGCTACTCATCCCTCCTCCACAGAGCTCATCACTGTTAAGTTAGTTATCTAACCTTGGTAAGTACTAGTCACCTTCTTCTATACATGTTTGCTGTGAAGAAATTTGTTTAACAGAATTGGTAAGTGGAGAAAAACACAGGCAAAAAAATAGTTTAACTAGATTACAATATTTGTTTTCCCAAAGTTACTCAATAATAAAAATAAATTAAAAAAAAAAAAATTAAAATCTAAAATACAGACTTTCTCTCCAGGAAAAAAAAAAAAAAAAAAAAAAAAAGCAAAAGGTTTTAAAAACCACATGCTGCTTTTACTGAGGAGAACATTCTGGCAGAATCACATGCCATAGGAAAATTGTTGACACATACCTGTAGGTCTTTGCCATAAATCTGTAGTATTGTCAGTAAAGGTACATACTGTCATACACAAAGTAAAGCAAATATTGGGGTTTTTTTCCAAGTTTTTACAAGAGCATTTCAAACATTTCTAAGTTCTAAATGTAATACCTGCTCCTGTAACCTGGAGTGGCATGTAACAAACCATGCGCATATGTTGGCACCCAAACCAATTGAAGAAAAGCAGACTCAGTGTCACAAGCAGGAAGTGTTGCTGATGGAATACATTACTTGAAAAGTATGAGGTAACATTTCTTGACATAAATACCATTCGTCTTTAACCTTAACATTATCCTTAGCAATGTTCACGTATTTTTAGTAATAATCCACAGAAATGGACTGTTCTGTGAAGCAAAGAAGTATATTCAATTCTTTATTGCACAGAAAATACCATGTTTAAAATATGTCAGTAAGGGGGTCAGGAATGTTTAAACAGTTTTCAACACAGGGAGGTGCTGTTGACACTTAAATCTTTGGCACAGATCCAGTCATGCATCAAGACACAGACTGATATATTTGCCAAAAAATTCTGAGATGAGCATTATTCCTCACATTCCAGGATGAAATTCTGGCTCTTTGCAAGGGAACTTGTGCTATGTTATAAAGCTCATAAGCTTTGAGGAATAGGCAAAGGTCTGTGCTACATTGTGTACTAATGTGTTTCTGTAAGACATTTGTTATCAGAATTCACCTACAAGTTTCCAGTATTCATGAATGGCACTCAAAAATGCTACTGTGGATGGCATTGCATAGAATAATATTAAGCCTAAAAAGCACTGCAGGAGCAAGAAGCCTAAGAATTAAACAGATTAAACATTGATTCAGTTTTAATTCTGGTAGGAAATATCCCGTCACAGATTTGCATTAATTTGATTCACTTACAGAGTATTTGAAAAATCAATTCAATATGGTGTAAACACAGAGCTTCCAGGCCACCCAGATTTTGTAAATATAAACATGTTGAATCAAAACTTTTGTTCTTCAAAACAGGCAGGTCTTCTAAGCAGGTTGGTGACAGTGTCAAATAATGATAATATAAAGCAGTAGATAGAGCAAGTTTTCAGATCTCCAGGACTGGCAAATCCAGATTCCTACTTAGAGCAATTCTGAGAAAAACACATGATTTTCAGATGTGAAAGGCAAGTATCACTCCCAATATCTTTGGCAGACTAATATACAAAGATATTGGCCCAACAGATACATGACGGCAAAAAGAAATAATTAAAATGAATGAAAGGATGAGAAAATTCTCTATAGGAAATGTTGGCATTGTACTTTCCTCTCCAAAAATGGTATTGTAATAAGGAATGTCTTATTCAGAATATTCTTCTAGCACTGGTTCCCAATCTCCCATCATGAAAAGTGAAGGCAGTTACACTGCAGGAACTCCTAGTCACTGCTCTCCTTGGGAGATGCCATTAAGAGCATGACTTCTTGAAATAAATGCCCTCTAGAAAAAAATGATTCATTAGATTTTTCAGTGTTTGGTGTGTCCACATTACTGTTTTTTTTAATTAAATGTTTGTAGTTTTTAAAGAAATATGCATTTAAAAGTAGAATTTATAAATTTAGTCACCTTTTTAACTAGAAAATTGCAGTTAACACTGTAAAGTTGTGATTTGCTCTAGTCTTTTTATCACACTGCTGTGAAGTGTTTGAACAAGGGAATCTTTATGTTGCCTTCCTCTGTCAGCTTCAGAAATTAAGCCCACTTAAGCCTTTCTACCCAAGGAGACAGCAATTATTTTTATTTTAAAATGCTAAGAAGTAGGGTAGTGGAGTCTCTCTTCCACTTGTACATTGGTGTTCTGTCCTTACTTTGCTCTGTCTGGTGGAACATGAGCATGTGATGTCCAGAAAAACTTGATTGAACACACTAGGATTCACAGTGGGAACCCATCTGCAGAAATTGAGCTCTTGCCTTCTCAGAGTAAATTTCCCAAGAGGATTTCCAGTTGAAGAAGGCAGTCTGTTCTACACACGAGAAATTAAATTGAAGAAGGAAACACTGCTTCAGTTCAGCAACTTCAGCATTTATTAGTTAAATAATTTCAGACAATCAAGTAACTGGAACACAAATCTATCTTCCAAACACCTCACTGAGGTCAAGACACACTCGTCATTCAGCAAGGGGCAGTTGTGTTCTGTGACATACCTGATGTCCTCCACTAAGCAAAATCCACTGGCAAATCCAGAAAATTTTCTAAGGGAGAGGGAAATGAATGAGAAGAGAAAGGCAGTGTTTGCCCTTGTTATGACTTCAGCAGATCTTGCTGCCTTTCCACAGCGGAGGGCCAGCTAGTTTTTCTGCCCACTGTGTATCTTGTCTCAAGCAGCTCAGTTGTTCATGAGAGATTGGATGTCCTGGGACCATCATATCAAGAATGTTCTTTTTAGCAAAACTTAGCCTTTCAAATCAAGAGTGTATGGAGGCACTTTTGGATGATACATTAATGTTATGGCTGAATCATTCATGGGCTTTTCTAGTTGTTTCTGATCCTGTGCCTAAACTACCTTTTGTAATCTGTTTGGCACTACTAGAAAACAGCTTTTTATCTCTTGTATTTTTTTTATACCTTATTAAAGTATTTATTATTATTTTCTACCTTCTTGTAGAAAATTCTGACAACTCTAGTATTTGGAAGACTAACTCTAAAAGAGTTTGCTGATTTTTGCAGAATGTCTTTATAAAGAGATAATAATTCATTTTAAACAGGAATCTCAACATTAAATTTAAATGTAGTTCTTCCAGTTTCATTTGAAAGTGACGTTCTCTGGAGAGAAAACTCTCTTATCTTTTTCTGAGATTGAATGCTCACAGTCGAACTTCCGAGTTGCAGTATTTCCATCTTTGACCACTTTATCATGCATCTTATGATGCTTGTTTCTTAACTTTTTGCATCTGAAATCACAAGGGCTTGGGAATCTTATTTTAGATTTGAAAAACATCATTTTCACCTGCTACTGCTCTTCCAGAAAGTTGGAAATAGGAAATCAAAGCACTTAAATTGAAAAAAAAAATAAAAGGAGAACTTGAATTATTATTTTTTAAAATCTCATTTTAAAAATAATTTCATCACAGAGCACAAAAGTGATGGCATGGGGCTGACCAGGTGAAACCCTTATGCATTCATTTGAGTCTATGATATGTAATTTTCAGAATTTGCAGGAGGATATTTACAGTGTTGACCTTGTAGAAGTCCTGAAGAACACGGTAGAACATCTAAACAGTCAGTGTAAGTAGGCATTTTTGTGTTATGCTACAATGAAGAATTCCAGCCTGCTGGCATTGCAGTCTTGCCCTGGACACCTTCAAGCCTAGGTTCCCATGTCCTGCAGTCACAAAGACACATCTGGAAACAGGTGGACACAGGATAAAGATCTAAAGGACTTTTAAAATATTTGCTGCTCTGAAGTAGTTAATCCCATTAGATTCTAGAAGGAAAACTCACATCTGGAAAACAAACTCTGCTAACAAAGACCCAGATCTCAGACTAGAAGAGCTAAACACTTCAACACTCCAACAATGTAAATATTAGTAATTTAATAATAACAAGAGTGCACTGACATGAAACTGCCTGTTATGGGAAAGAAGGAGCAATACCTGCAACAAGGCCCAATACTAAAAAAAATGAAAATATCATAGGATTAGATACTTGCTTTGCCTGACTTCATACTTCCAGAAATAGACTAATGAAGCAGCTGCCTCACTGCTAAAGCTGGACCATCACATTTTTAAAAATAATACCATACTTTTTAGCATGTATATGTAGGTAAAAATATATAAATATACTTTAAATATGGGAAATTATTTCAAGAGCATTAAAAGTCTCATTCTTCTTAGATGTGTATTAGATGAATTCACTTAAATAAAGTTATGGCAATTCTGTGGTACTTGCAGGCAGAAGAAAGAGACACCCTGGTTTGGAAAAGAAGTCTCTTTTTAATGTAATGTAGCCTTTCAATCACAATGTTTCTCACACAGGCCAGAAAGACAGACAGAAACATCAATGAGGTACAGAGGCTTAATTTTTTTTTTCTACAGAGTTAAATAACAATGTCTATTTCTTCACTAAAGATGGAAAGTGGCATTTTGAGCAGAAGGCATGTTTCAAGATATAATGAGGTTTTGAGGAAGAGAAGCATCCAAAGCCAATTACTTTGCTTTTAATGACGGTTAGTTAAAAGAAGCTAAAAAGTCTAGCACAGCTGGGGCCAGAGAAAGGAGGAAATTTGGGACATACATTTCCATAGTCAGCTTCCTGGAACAGCTCACCTACTTATTTCAGATCAAAAAGTTGAGAAGCAAAACAGGGTGTTTCAGGTCCCAAAAGCATACTTTTGATTACACAACAGAAGCCTTTCAATTAGCTGTTAGAATGGCACACTGGGAGAATTTGGCAACTCTACATCAATAAACTCACCCTAGGATTTTTTTTCCTTCAGACTATCAGGAAAGGAAAATAATACCATCCAAGGGGAGAAAAAGTACAGCAACATAAGCCATCTGCACAGTATAAACAGAACAATGGTGACAAAGATTTTTCATTACCTTTCTCTAGCTGCTCTTCCTTGACCTTTCTTCACCTTATTGCACTGCTTTTAAACAAACAAAAACATTCCTGTGGTAAATCAAAGTCAAAAGCAGGTTTTTTTGTGTCTCTGCCCATAGCAGGGAATTGGAACTAGATGATCTTTAAGGTCTCTTCTCACACTGTGATTCTATGATTTTTCAGCTGTTTTCCTGTATCTTCTCACTGTCGTGATCTTCTAACTAAAAATTTTTCTCTATATTTACATTTCAGCTTTTTTTCTCTTTTATTTTTCTTCTTTAGCCAGAATGAGATTTGACTGAAATAAAGCTTAGCAGTTGCCTAGGGTCTATGAATCTTAGAGGTGGTATCATTATCTCTCCACAGATCCTCCTTTTCTGTCAGTACAGACTTCCAAACAGGCTGGAGGCTTTCCTCTGTGTCCTACAGCTTTAAATATAAAATTTATTCAACCTTATGAAACTAAACGAAAATGCATTCAAAACAAAAAATGTAGTTTTTTCACATTTTCTCCATCACTTCAGTTTTTCTTGACTATAAGTAAATTAATCACATTCTGCAAAAGGTTTCTCTGTTCTCCTTCTAGGCTATCCAAGGCTAACAATTCATAACAGGGACATCTAGGAAAGGAATTCAGGAATTAAAGTGAGGACCTGTGCTAGAGCCACTAGAAAGTGATAGACACAGGGACAAAAAAGAGTAAAATCTGGGTAAAATCTAAGCTGTGTACAGAAGGCCCCTCTTTTCCCCACACCACATACAACACACCAAATAACTGGGGAAGGGACACTCATGTCAATGGGGAGCACATGCCACAGGATTTGGCTGGACATGATTGGGCCAGACACCTTGCCCAGGAAGGAGGTTATTGCAATATCAGGTTGTGTGACTGATCAAAATCCACACATCAAAGACTGCACCAGCAGCTGCTGTGTGAGGGCAGGAACTGCTGACAGACAAAAAGCACTAGGATACCTTCTCTCCTGAAAATCCACTCTAAAAAATGTAGCTTTTATGTGATCAGACAAAAGTACAGACTTCCTAATTTGGAGACAAGAACATCCAAGAGGACACCATGGAAAGCCAAGGCAAGCCTTGATCTTGAATGTTGAACCAGCCTCCAGCAAAAAGCTGTTTAGACTTTGTGTGTACAAATAAGGACTCTAACTACAACTTCCTCATGAGGAGAAGAGGCAGACACTAATCTCTTCTCTGAGTTGCCCCTTGACAGCACCTGAGGAAATGGCCAGAAGTTGTGTCAGGGAAGGTTTAAGCTGGATATCAGGAAAAAGTTCTTCACCCAGAGGGTGGCACTGGAACAGGCTCCCCAGGGTAGTGGTCACAGCACCAAGCCTGACAGAGTTCAGGAAGGGTTTGGACAATGCTCTCAGGAATATGGTGCGACTCTGGGCATGGTCCTGTGCAGGGACAAGAGTTGGACTCAATGGTTCTTGAGGGTCCCTTCCAAATTAGCTTATTCTGTGATTCTGTGATCCTCTGATTCTGTGATCCTGTTATTTTGTGAATGTATAGTAGTTTTTAACATCTTTTTGCTTACAACTCCAAGCTGTGTCCTGTGGCAGTGGCCCAGCCCTTTTTATTTAAGGTGAGTGACATCCAGTGGGTGGATTTCCCTGCCCGGGACTCTGCCTCTGAGGAGGAGTCTAAAGGACAGACAAATGGTTAACATCCACGCCCACTGGATGCCATTCACACCTCATCTCCTCCCTGTTTCTAGACAGTTCTTCCTTCCTTGGTTGATGATTGGGTTTCCTTGTTCATATTTAATAATAGCCTCATTTACTAGTCAATAAGTTTCTAGAAAGATCTGTGTTTCTCGGTTCCTGATTTGGGGGTATATAAAGATCCCTCCTCTCTTGTCTTCTGGTTGGTTACCTGTCACTCTCTGTCATCCCTTGATTGGTTGTTGTTGCTGTACCTCCCCTTATGTCCCGGTATAAAACAGCTTGCACGGCCCTTGTTTGGTGCTGTCTGGGGGGCTCCCATCTTTGCTGCGTTCTTTCTATCCTTATGGGGTGGGAAATAAAGCTTGGGTTTAAAGCAGCAGACTCCTCTCTCCTTCTTGCCTCTGCCATCGCCTACCAACAGCCCGGCTAATTTGTCGCAAACTTGTTGCAACAACCCCGCTAATTTGTCGCAAACTTGTTGCACCGAGCTGCCTGCCGCACTGCTCCCTGTGGGGCTGTCACTCTGAACGGAGGATCGGGGTTCTGAGGCACAGAGCCCTTCCACTTTGCCACTGCCCAGCGGGCATCGGATCTCACAGTCGCTGGCCAGGTCCAGGCAAAGCTCTGGCCAGCGCAACACTGTTCAATTGTGTATCACCCTCATCAAGTCCCAGCTTTTTCCTTTCATGATTCTCCAGTAAACTTGCCTGGTTAGTGAAGACAGGCATACAATCCAGAGTCCTCCTTTCGTAAGTGTGTGCTGAGATGCATAAGAGAACTGACACGATGCACATCTGTACAACACAGCCAGGGCATGAAACAGATTTCAAATGCCACACCAGCAAACCAAGCAGCTCCTGGGCCTGCACCTACATCAGCTCTGTGGAGCCACCAGCTGCGGCACACAGCCCTCTCGATACAAACTCCAACATCTGTTAGCAGCTGACTGGGAATCGGTATGCTCATACTGGCTCATCAGTGCCTTGCAACCCCCACGTTAGATTATTAGCATTGCTCCTAGGAAGGAGAGGAAGATAAATATGATAGGTCGTTCCTATCTTAGGCCAGGAATTTCAAATGGGCAATAGGGATTATTTTCTTTTTAATGCACATTTTTAAGTTTGAAGGCAGGCATGGGAGAATATGTATTACAGTCTCAGAAGATCTCCTTCTTGAGCTCATTTAGTGATAACAGTGCTATTCAGCTCTCACTGACAGGTTCTACATACAAAAAAGTTTTTAAATCTCATTGGAGCGCGCCAACATAGTGCTATGCCATATCCTGGATTTCACAGCCCAAAATTACAAGCAAACTTGCCAAAATTAAATGTGATCATGAGACAAAAGGCAGAGTAATCCAGAAGAAAGAACAGTGTCAGAAAAATCTCGTAAGGGCAATGCATTATACCATAGGACTTAAGCATCATACCCCCATGAAACAAAAAAGTTCTGTTGATTTCCTCTCAGCTCCATGAGTGGGCTCCTTTATAAAATGCCTTTGAAAGTGAGACCTCCTGCTGGGATTTTTATATTAAGCAGAGGGAAAAAACACATTCCATTGTCAGGGTTGTTGCAAGGCTGTAATAAAAGGTCTGACATCCCATCACAGACACCAAGCAACTTGGAGAAAAATCACCATACTTAATAGTTGACATGTTTTTTCTAGTAGAAGGTTAAATGTTACCTTAAAGCTCAATGACATCAAGGGTAGAGAACATTAAAGCAAATTACCTTTCCTCTAACTACTCATTTTCCTCATCATTGTGATAAAGTGATAATTGCCTGGTGACTGCTTATTGTAAAGGCAAGCTCTTGGTACTTACAAATTTCCTCTTTAGGTCACTCTCCTGACAAGAAGATTCATTTACAACATGAACCATGAACTTGAGCCACGTTTCTTTCCAATTGTACTGAAAATTAATATGAGAGTAACAGAAGGAATATGCTGGAGGAGGAAACTTCCATAGGCATCAGGTATTTTAGGAAGCTACTACATTATCTACATGAATGGCTGTCATCATCCATCTCTGCTCAAATCCAGAACATCATGTAATCAGTATGAGAAAGAAAATTATCTACTTGATTAGCTGATTAAGATCCACCAGTCCAGAGAGGGAAAACATTTACTGAAGTTTTCCTGTTCCTGAAAATTATTGGATTTGTGTTTTCAGTATTAAGTCGTTTGGGGAAATCACATTTGGATTTCCATTTACTCCTTAGAGTGGCTGACATGGACTTACTGTGTAGGCAGAATAGACAAGATAGAACAAAAATCTTGGTTTCTATGATGTATTCTTACCATTGTATCAAATTATTATTGCATAGTTTATTATTATATATTATATATAAAAATATATATTGGTTTATTTCTTGTGTTTCTTTGTATTTATTATATTGTTATATTAACATTAAATATATGTATTGTATTTTTATATTTTCTTATATCTACTATTCTTATATAATATCTTAGTTTAGATTAGATATTAGAAAAAAGTTCTTTTATGTGAGCACGGTAAGGCACTGGCACGAGTTTCCCAGAGAAGCTGTGGCTGCCCCAACTCTGGAAGTGTTAAAGGCCAGGTTATATGGGGCTTGGACCAAATTGGTCCAGTGGCAGGCACCTCCCCATGACAGGGTGTTGGAACAAGATGATCTTTAAGGTTTCTTCCAATCCAAGCCATTTACATGATTCTATGAAACAATATGAACAGTATTTTCCATATGCAGAATGCCAGCAGTGTATGTTTGTTTATAATTCTGGGTGTTTTGCGGAAGGCAAAAGGAAAGGAAAGAAGGAAGTGGGAAAGCACACCCAAAAAAGCATTTCCTTTAAGAGGATATATATGATGGGAACAAAAAATTGCATCTGCATCCAGCAGAAATCTAAAAATACCTGCAGGTGAAGTAGTAAAATAGTCTGAAAAGAAAAAAAAAAAATGTATATACTGCTATGTAGCGATTGAGGTATGGACCCAGACCACCAGGGAAACTGAATCATTTATTCAAAGAATATGTTTGGGTTTATACACTTTTCTAAGGCACAGTATTTCCTTACATGGTAATTCTCACTGTGACCTATCCCATGTTGCCACGACAGCAACATGCTTTTTAAATGTCCTCCTATGGGGTGATCACATGCTGTTCACCCATCTGTCAGCTTCTGGCAGGCTCCTCTCTGTAGGGGTCTGCTGTGTGACACCTCCTTCCCCCAGGGTCCAGCAAAGACAAGCCTCTGTGTGCTGCCATGTGCTCCTTTGTTCTGCCATGTGCCTCTGCAGGCACATCCCACAGCTCGCAACCCAATTCTATCTTATCTCTCCCCACACTGCTACATGCACTATATTCTTTGACCTAGGAGGAAATCTGCTTAACGTGAACAAATCTGTCAATGAGATGGATATTACTTATTTACCTATTGAATCAGAAGTACTTGCCTGCTGTGGTAGGTACAGACAGAGATGTGCCAGACAAAGGCATGTGTTAAGGCTCAGGTCTCAGCTCACCTGGACTGTCAGCAGCCTCGGGGCTTCTGTGCCCATACCGAGCTTTTATGGTCCTGGGGATCCCTGCAATGAGGAGGGGACAAGCCCTTTAGATGTCCCTGAGACAATCTAAAGGGAGATTGACCCCACTGGGCAAGTCCTTCTCCTTGAACAGATTATTCAGGATGCTACTTTTGCCAACTCCACGAAAGTCTTCGGCCACCATCATGGGCTTCAGCCACCTCAGGGAAGCTTGAGGAATGGCCTCACAAAGTCATAGAACCATAGAATAAGCTGAGTTGGAAGGGACCCTCAAGGACTATCAAAGTCCAATTCCTGGCCCTGCACAGGACACCCCAAGAATTCCACCATGTGCCTGAGAGCATTGTCCAAACACTTTTTGAGCTCTGGTTGAGCCTTGGGGCTGTGACCATTCCTGGGGGAGCCTGTTCCAGTGCCTGACCACACTCTGGTGGAAGAACCTTTTTCCAATATTGAAATTAAACCCTCCCTGACACTAGTTCAGGCCATTGCCTTAGATCTGTCACTGGTTACCACAGAGTGGAGAGTCTGTCCCTCTACTTCCCCTCATGAGCAAGGGGAAGTTGTAATTGCAGTGAGGTCTTCCTCAGTCTTCTCTTCTCCAAGCTGAACAGACCAAGTGACCTCAGCCACTCCTCTTACAGCTTCCCCTTAGGGCCCTTTACGAACTTAATAGCTGTTCTTTGGATGCTCTCTAATAGCTTCATATCTTTTTTACATTGTGGTGCCCAAAACAAGGGTAGGATGATAATATCTTTTGGAAGATATTTTCACATATGTATCAAATGCTTAGGCAGCTGCTTCTCCTTTAGCAATATGTAGCAGTATACTTCATAAAAGGATTGACATGAAAAACAATTCCAAAGGGTAAAATATATTTTGGAAAATTTGGAAGCAGGTAAGATCTGCATCAAAAATTTGAATCATCCAATTATTGACCTTGAAGGAAAGAAAAATGTACAAAACTGTAAGTGAATTAGATGTTGGCTTATTATGCCTTGTGGAGAGAAGAACTAAAAAATCTTGAGGTCTGGGTGTTCTAATGTCATGATAACCAAGAGTCACTAATTTCATTTTTATCCTAGAACATAATGCATTCCAAAACAGTGGTTTAAATGCCAGTTGAATATGGATAGTTTTTAACAATAATTTGATCTTAAACTGATATAAGAGTTTCTTGATCTGTTTCACTATTGTGGGTTTGTGTATGCATATATACACACACCCACATACTGCATTTTGACGGCATCTGACAAACCATCTGAATTACCATACTAGGTTGGATTAGCAGCACCAATTAGAACTAGAATAAAATCTAGAGTATTAAATCTCTGTTCAGAGCATTATCCTTTTCATAACTCAAAAATAATAAATAGATTAAAAAGTCCATGCATATTTGTTCACAAGGCAGGTTCAAACCAGATTAAATAAGATCTAAATAGACAAAAACAATTCAAATTGTTAAAATTGAGCAGTTCCCCAGGATCTGCTGTGCTCTTTTTCTTTATGTTTCCACACAGATGGAGAAATGTTGCACTGTATCTGGAAGGTGAAAGGGGCACCACGCACAGCCCCATTTCCAAACACATGGTCCACAAAAAAGAGGAAAGAAAAAAGAATCAGAAGTATCGACTAAGGGGATCCAGTCTCACGTTATGAAAAGGGGTATGACAGTGACAGAGGTAGAAATAGCAACCAGTTGGAGGGAGGCAGTAGCACATTCATGAGAAAAGGCGCTGAGGTCTGAAAAGACAGAGACTGAATGTTGGAGTCACTGAGCCTGCTACTGAGCCAGGGAAAACGGCTGAGATTGGCTGGTGGAAAAAGAGAATTGGGAAATGTTTCCCCGTGTTTCTGTAAAGGAACCGTCTCTCTGACAAGTCTCCGCGGTTGAATTGTAACTTTATCCCCCAGACTCTGTAAAATATGGGATACTACATCTCCCAGCAGTCTGTGTGGCTGCCTCCTGCCTTAGAGCCCTCTGTCCTGCCTCTGTTCTCTGTCCTGCTGCCTCCTTCTCCCCATCGGTGTTTCTCCCGAGCCCCACCCTGTACCACCACTGTCCCCCCCTCCATTGGCTCCCTTCCTCGACCCCGCCTTTGTACCGCCCCTGGGGCATAGAACCGAGTTTACAAAACCAGCCTCATATGTGGCTCTCATTCTCTGTTCTGCTCGCCTTGTTTCACAAAGCATTAAAACCTGTGGAACCCAGGTAGGAGGAGAGCCCACTTTGTCTCATCTCTGGTAATAATTTAGCTATCCAGCAAAGGTGTGGGGATTGTACCATCAGCACCTTTACAGCAGCACAGGGCGGAAACAGGGGTAAGCTAGCAGATTCACTGCATCTGATCTGTTTCTCTCCAGGAACAGTTTGGGGAACACAGCAGCCCCTCTGCTTGCCCTAATCTCCCCACAACCTTTTTAATTTTATAACTGAAATATTATGTTTGTGGTACAAAACAAGTTATTTCTCCTCTGTGGTTAGCTGAAGTTCAACTTCCTCTTTCCATTGTAAAAGAATACATGAACAATTTGAGTTACCCACAAGGCTCAGACTCAAAAAAAAAAAAAAAA
>VXAC01001334.1:177113-205709 GCA_013399225.1 Rhipidura dahli
AAAAAGCCTGAAGATTTTATGTTTTGTTCTGAGATCCGTAGATCAGCTCATTCCAGTAGAAAATGACAGAAATTTTCTGATACTGGATACTGGGGATAGTGTCCAAACTCACCAGAGCAATGTCTCATTCTTAACATTCTAGATGTGTACCAGAACTCAAATACTGAGACTAACTGAAGAGAAAGGGAAATTATTTTAAGTAATTTGGTAATTTTTTTGAAAGTACACTGAACAGATACAGTAACAACTAGAAACTCCCACATTCCTTTCCATGAGAAATGTGGAGAAAAGAGAAATTTCACACAGGAAGGTCAGCAGTGGCTCTAGAAAATGTCATGCTAGAGGTGGTATTAATGTAAATGAACACTTGGCAGTCTGGAACAGGAACTCAGTGTTTGGGTTTTTTTCTTCTTCTTTTCTTTCTTTGTTACCTTTTTTCTTTTTTTAACTGTATGGATTTATTTAGCATACTGAGACTGGTGTCTGTAGTTGCAAAGTTAAGGGTGCCTGGTGGGACGCTCCACAGCTAATAGTTTCACCCAGGTGGTTCAATATCTCCAATGGTTTCAACTACTTTAGAAGAGTCCCTTCCAATTCCCACAGTGTTCCTCTTTCTGTCACCTCTCATGCTTATCTTTATGTTCCCAGTTCTCTTCATCAGTCCCTAAGTCTCCAACAGAGCTATATATTCCTAACTCCATACATGTTGGCTTTTTATCCCTGTCTGTGTCCATTCTGAATCTGGTTCACACTGTGATTCTCTGCTGAGAAAGAAAACTACACCCTCCTCCTCTTCCCTCAGATGGTCCTCTCTTCTTCAGGTGTGTTCTTAACCTACACTCCAAATGAAAGAGGAGCCATTGGTATGATGAGAATCAGCAGGACTGATCACTCTTTGCTACTCTCTTTCTGAATCTTGATTTTTATAGTGAGTAATTTTTATGGTCTCAATCTACATTTCAGTTTTCTACAGAGACACTCAAGCTATCTCAAAACATGCTGTTTCAGGTCTCAAGAGCACTGTAGCCCTCTTCCACTGGTAGGAAGTTGAATCAGTTCTGGAAAAGTGCATATGCAGGTACGTTACTTTTACACTAACTTTTTTGAGAGCTTTACCTTTCCTAAATTCCATAAATTTCTGACTTACAGGGAAAAGCAATTATGTACTACACACTACAGTTCTGTGACTGATTTCCAGTCACAGAAATGGAGCCCATCAATCAACTGCACTTTGATTTTCCATTGTTGAGAGTGTAAACAGTTCTCATCAGGTAACTTCTAAGTGCATAATCAAGGTTGAATGCACTCACATCATGATATATGACTTGTAGCAGCCTATAAATATCTTCATTTACTTTTAAATTTGTTTAGCATAATCAAAATATAAAAGGCCATACATAGATTTTAGACAAATTTAAAGTATTAAGTTTTGTAATACTTGTTCAGTTTTCATCATTACCACACATCTGTCCACTCCATTTTAAGAACCAAGTCCATAAAGCTAGCATGCATTAGTATGCTGACGTTGCTTGCTGTCTCATGAGCAAAAAGCTTCATGATAAGAAATTAGATAATGATTTACTTCATCAGCTCTTTCATGCATCTCTAGATTGCTTGCTGAAACTGTAGATCCTCTAGCATTATTTTTTTCCCATAAAATTCCCTCAGCACACACTGAAATCATGTTTACTAGCCATTCTTGGAATGGGAAATACATAAAGATTTAATACAAAAATTTTAAAAAATGCAAGCATACACACACAAGGTGGTAAAACAACATATTTTGAAAGTAATTTTTTTTTAAATGAAAACGCTGAAGTATGTTTCTATTCTACTATAGGGTATCCCTAATGCCCAATGACTCAATCTTGGAATGAATTTAACAACTTCTCTTTCTATGCTCATAAAACGTGGTTCGTATCTCTCTCACATTTCTTTCCTGATAAGACTAAATAAGCCAGCTGAAAACTCTGTCTTCAAAACTGTTAACAGAGCAATTACCACTTTTTAAAAAAACAAAATATGTCCTTGGAGTACACAGTTTCTTTCTTCTACTTGTATCAATTTTGAGCAGACAGCATTCCATATGCATTTCTTCATTTAATCAAGGATGATGCACATTATACATGGATTGCAGCAAAAATCAGAATTAATTAGTGCAAGGATGGAAGTTGCCAGTGTGATTGCACTTTTTAAATGCTTCACTTGAATTAATTTAAAGTTTCAGCTTCACTCATTCAATTCCTGTTTTGACTTTGCCCATGGGACTATTGAAGCCACTACTTTTCCTCAGTACAGCACTGTCTCTAAGTGTAAAAAGATAGTTTTAATATTCCTTTGAAAAAATACTTAAAGGAAGTTAGCCAGGCTTTTTAAGGGACACTTACTTTGGTACCAACCCCCTACACTTGCCGTAAGTGATTGACAAATATGTCTTGTTGATCTACTGTTAATAATACTGTTTTATTTCTGCATCAAAGTAAATTCTGCATGTATTTAGTTCTCTAACCCATGAGAATTATTTTTATTGCTTCCTACATACAGAAAACACCAGGAAAAGATGCAAGTACTTTGCAGACAAAATTCACAAATACCAAAGCTGAGGGTTTGTTTTGTATTTTTTTTCTTGTTTTCTCTTTTAAACATTTCCTACCAAGACTTCCCATTCTCTTAACGCTTTCCAGGGGAGTTCATCCTGCTTTAAATGCTCAGAAGACCTTTTTGCTCACAGGAACACCCCAGGCCACAGAAGGGCCACAGAAATGCTGGACACAGTAAGGAAACTCAGGTTGAACAAAGTCAAGGTAGCAAGGAGCAAGGCCAATGCCCCCACTCCAAGGGGGTCTAGAACATGCTCTAGTCACCTTTTTGCATTGCACCAGTGAAAAACAGGGAAGTTGTGCCCAAAGGTAGCCACATGAGCCTGAGCTCTTATAAAAAAAATTACAAGCACTGAAAAATGCTTGACCACTACTACAGGAGCTTAGTTCGTGACTTGAGCTGCTCTTTGAGGCAGATCACCACACCTCGTTGCACACACAGTTTTCATCCACTAACTCCCCCATCTTTCCAGTCCTTCTGCTGTTTGAAGTTCAGGTCTTCCTTTTTTCCTTCCCACACAACTCATTTCATCCCAGATAACAGCATTTGCCATGCCCACTCTCTGTTATTCCAGTGTTTTCTTCCTCCTGTTATACTTTCAGCAGTGATTCACAAGCTCACAAATTATTCTGTCATTACTTGTATTTTTTTGTGAAACTTCCAACAGATGGGTAATAATAGTTCCCTCCAGGGACATGTATTGACAAAGCAAAATTAAATGCTTTTGTTTATACTCTGGGCTCCTCTTTGTGATACATAAAAAGTTCCTTAAATAGCTTCTGAAAGTCTTTCTGACACAACTGGTATTCCTCAGTGGAGTCAGTTTCCCACAACTTTGTAGTCCTTGCCTTCTGTGGTCTCCCAGTCAAACCCTGGAAGCCAAGATTCAGTATTTCTACTATTCTGTTTTTCTCTTAGAAGCAGTCAGAAAATACCTCTGTGATGTATTAAGAAGTTACTAGAAATGCTGCACTACTCTAACTGCAAGAAGATAGTCATGAAAGACAGCAAAAAAGAGGACAGATTTGTAAACTAATGGGCTAAAATTTAATGTTTGCAAATAAGCTCCAGAAGACCAACAACAAATTGAAAAGCTCGATACTTCCACTCATCACATACTTTTTCTTTTTTTTTTCTGCCTGAGCATATTCTAGGTCTAATGATCTCCTTATCTCCCATATGTCTTTGTTATATATTAACACTTTGTAGCTACGTGAACCCAAAAGGAATGGAAAGGCAAACTCACTATGAAATTACCAAAAATATTCTGGTCTTGCTTTTATGTCTTGCCCTTTAGTTAGAATAAAATGCAAATACACGTATTGCTTTAATAATTATTTTCTTGACTTGCCTGTTTTGAGTAACCGTATCTCCCTCTAGGGCTATTTCAGACTTACGCAAGACTGGTTTTATGCTGAATAGAAACATCCCTGGGCAAATTATAAGGATTGAACAAGAAATATTAAGTCAACTTAAATTGTGATTATATGGAGGTTACTATAGTTACTCAGCATTTTTGTAGAACTCATCATTAAAATATAAGTTCATGTCTCACTACACAAGATTCTCAGAAAGGCAGTGTAACTTTCAAAGGTAGATTGTGGATATTTTTTAGAGGTGTAATGGATTTCAACCTGATTCTGATGTAATGAACCTGACTTTGAGGAAGAAAGCCTCATCATCCCTGCAATAAATGCAAGGGTTGCACATTTCTTTGATGATTTTATTTTTTTGTACATCACTTTCTTTGAAAGTGACTAACTAAAATTTTTGTTCAATCCATGATAAATTCAGTAGCAACTCTGAATGAATCACACACTTATGGTGCTGTTACACCTTTTTTCCTGTGAGTATCCTCTTTCATTATTCACTAAAATCTCAAAGAATAAGCATGGTTTTCCTAACAGTCAAAGTTCTAAAACACTAATTAAAAGGTTTACATCTTTGTAATATTTATTAAACCAGCAGGTTAGTAACCAATAAAACAGTTGGTAAATGCTTTTTATGGGGTATTTTATAACAGTTAAGTTTCTCTTTTGAAAAAGAAGCACACAAACAAACCAAACAGCAAGACTCATTTGTACCCTCCAGCAGTCCCTGAAACAGGTTGTTTTCTCAGCATATTAAACTTGCAAGTCACTGCAACACAATACTGGACACACCTGACTGCATAGTTCCCCATTCTTCCTTCCTGTTCTCTCTTTTAGATTCTTTTTATTTTTTCTTTAACATTTTGATGTTAATTTCTGTAACAATTCAGTGGTCACTTCTTTACAGAGTGTCAGTAAACACTCTATCAAAAGAGACTGATCTGTAGATCCAGACAAGCATAGAAATGATCAGAGCTTGGCTATAAAAGACTAAATCACAACCTTAGGAAACATAATATTCTTTAGGAATTCCAAGAAAGTGCTAGGTATGCTCAGCCCCTGGCTTTAAAGAACAGTTCTTTGCTATTCAAAATACATGTACTGCAGAAATCAAGGACTGGATGATAGAACAATAAGACAGAAAAATACTGTAATGTACAAAGTATTTCAAAAATATTCCAGTTGCAGGCATCACATGGAAAAAACACTGGAACATAGAGAGCCAAGTTCTGGAGTTTAAAGAATATATTTTTTTGTCTTGTTTATTAAGATTAATTTAAATTTCTCAGTGGTCATCAAATTTCTAAGGATCTCATTGCAGGAATAAGGCTTGTAGTTGTGAGACGTGTGTGTTGAAGGGATCTTCATGTCATATGTCCTGAGATATGCAGTAAAGGGATTTCCTCAGGTACAAGGGCACACTGATGGGGTGAGAAGTTATCAGACTCCTATTACTGCAATTGGCCAGGTGAAAGAGGGAGTGATACCAACATCTCACACCAACATTCTGCCCCTGCACAAGACTCACAGGCTTTGTAATCTCTCTTTCTCTGTAACTCTCATTTTCATATAAGGTGGTGCCTGCCCATTTATGATGTCAGTAACAGGACGTTTCACTGCAGTTTCACCTCCACTTCTCCCAAAAATATAAACTGACATTTGAAATCCTCCATAGTGGAGGAGAATAAAACCCCCTTGCAGATTAGTCAACATACTTGCTCCTCTCACCTCCCTGAAACAAAACACCTCTTTGGTAAGATATGTGCCCCTCTAACTTGGGGACACTTCTAAATAGTGCTAGACAGTGATATTTTGCAGATCTAGTGCATTAATCGTGTTATCTGGATCAATTATTCACTGCAGCAATAAGCATCTGTTATCTGTTGCTTGTAATAAACCATGCTATTGGTGATTCTCTGATCATGAATGAGACCAGACAGAGTGTAACCTACACTATTGGTTCTTCTGGGATCTTATTGAATGCAACCAGATTTATAGTATCAAGTTTGGTATTAGAAATTCAGCCCAGCTGCGCCAAGCACCTCTGAAATCTGAGGACCAGCTGGAAAGCAAGTGGAGTTATTTTCTGCCAAAGTTCTATACTCCTACCACAACACTCATTGGCACAGTTCTGGCTCACCACTGGGTGTCTGAAGATCCCAGGCTTTAGGAATCACATTGCAGCATATATCACAGGCATTCAAATCGTGTTACGGGCCCCAGCCAAGTTGTCTTTAGCTAACACTATCAGAGACCTCAGGAATTCGTCCAGGTTAGAGAACTGTAAGCTGTTCTAAATCAGGAGAGAAGCGGTCTGAAGACCGAGACAACAAGACAGCAAGAAAGTAAACAAAGAGGGACTGCCCCATCCCAGACTTGAACCAATCAGGGTCTCTGAAAGGTGCATGCAAGGCATGTGGACAATACGGGAGACCCAATCGGGTCATGCGTGATTGTGTGAACTATAGCTGCAGGAATGCATAAGAGTAGTGTAATGTAAACAGTAAATGGTTCTTGCGTTAATCAAATTGGTTTGTGGTACAAGGGTTCTGTTTGCCCGCAAGCATGCAATAATAACTTCTGAATATTATAGTAAACACACTTCCAGAAAATATAAAATAATAATAATGAAAATGGTTGAGTTTGTTTTACAGTATTATCACAGAAAAAGTCAGGAACACAATGCACTGTACATAATTACTGTACTGCAATGTCACATTAATGATCATACTGTATACTGAAAGATAACTTTTCCAAAGACTCATATCTGCATTCTGCCATTTTTGAGTCCCTGGCAGGACTATTTGCCATGCATTTGTGCTTAAAATTGATATATTCTGAATGTTTGGTGCTCTTTTAATGATGTTTGTTACATTCAGCAGAATATAAGATTTCATTCTAAAATATGTTTCTTAGTTCATCCCACTGTATAGATCAATGTATTAAGCCAGTCTAGCAGAATGTTAGAGGCAGACATGGAAAAAAATGGGTTTAAGATCAAACAATTAAAAGCATGTCATATTTTCTTGTATAACTAACAATGAATAAGCATTTATATAGTGGGTCACTTACCAAACTACAAGCCATTTCCATGTGTTCCAAAGGTAATGGAGAGGAGGGCAAGAAAGCTGACTACAGAGAAGAGAAATTTTTTATACTCAAAACAAATTTGCTGCTTAAAAGGAAAAACATGCTATCTAAATAAGGAATGCATCTAGCAAGATAATGACAGACACTCTTCATAAAGGTGTAAAATATCACATTTTTAGAGAAAGCAAGTTTTTATTTCTAATAAGGAATACAGTAAGCTAATTTAAAGAATTTATATTTCTTTGTAGGGATATAGGTATATTGCAGCAGTCAATCAACTCCTCAAAAAGAGTGAGGACAAATGTTCATTTATGGAGATGATTGTTTTGTCACATTTCACAGTTCTCACGTAATTTTTTTTTATTCTTTTGAGACATTCTCAGAAGATAATAAGAATGCTCACTGTACACATAGAATTTTTTTCTGCCCTTTATTGTTTTTTTGATTCATACTTATCCAACGCATCTCAAGAAAATTTATATGAAACACAGCAAGAAGAAATTAGTGTCAGAGGTAGAAGAACATGCTGTATATTATGGGTAGAAAGTAGAGAATATTGTGATTCACTACTGAATACCATAATGGATAGGAGAACAAATTCATAAATTCAAGACAAGCTTGTTTACTTATGTATCATAAAAGCACATTATTTCCTAAAGGATCAATTTATTATCTCTGGATTCAGACAGCCTGCCTTGCCAAAGAAAAATGTAACATTCTCTGAAGGATACTTGATAGCAGGGGGCCATATAGTAGTGCTACTGCTAATAATTCTAACAATAAGAATAGCAGAACATGAACACAAATTGAAAAAAATCTGAAAATATGATACTGCTACACACAGCATCAATAAAGAGATCAAGGTAAACCACGAGAAAGACAGAAAGACAAGTATAATTAGCCCACCGTACAACTTTACAAATAGGCAAAAGAAAGACATGTAATATTGATTGTCCTGAGATTTTTGTCTCCATATGCCGAAACTACTTATAACTGAGGTCAGTTTCTTTTTGCCTGAATAATTAACTCTTAATATTTATTTTGCGAGTTGTTGAGGCACTCCAATCAAAACTGAAAAACAGTCATAATGGACCATGTGATGTTACGTTACAATAGGTCCTTTCATATTATTCCATTGTATAAGAGAGGCTACAAAGAAAAGGGAAACAGTCCAGAAGGAATAAAAGCCAGAACTATCAAAGAAATAATATATTAGACAGAAATTCTAAGTCTCCAAGAATGATCTCCAGGGAAATAAGTGGAAATATATAGAGAAAGGGGGGGAAAAAAAAAAAAGGAGTATGTCCTGGCCAGGTAACTACCTCTAGCTTATCAAGGCAGAAAAGATTAAATACTTGCAGATCTGGGAAAAGGGAAAAGAAAGGAGAAACTAAGATGTTATCTTGACAGCACCCTTTCTCCAGCTATGTGATAAGAAGTGAGACCAAGCAGACAATCATTTAGTGCTACTAAGAAGACAATTACCGCTCTGTGGCATTTCGCCAAGCCACTCTAATTCATCACAGGCTAAGATCAGAATTTCTCTAAGAGCTGACATCTTTTCTTTCTAGTCAGACAGAAAGACATGTATTCTTGCCTAAAATGGGTTGTATGCTCTGGAGACAGAGACAAACAAATGGAGCCTATGGACCCTAAAGAACTATAAAAGCAAATATCAGATTTAAGCTGAAGGAAGATCTGGAGGGTAGAAGCCAAAAAACTGATTAGGCTGTGGCAAGGCATAGAGAGGAGGGAAAAAAAACCATTAAAAATACTGTTGAAAGGTAAGAAATGGGTAAAAAGGAAGAGAGAAAGAATGACGTTAAACAGATTATGTGTTGGAGACCAGAATGCAGAGAATTTTCCTCTCCCTGAGGTAGAACCTATTGTGGAACCTCCTGCAACACCTACTGTTGAACCTGTCATAAAACCTATGGTGGAATATGTTATGAAGCCTATTGGGACACCTGTTTTAAGACCCAATATGAAACCTGAAGAACGAAGGTGGCCCCTTCTGGAAAGCCCTTATTTTGATTTGTGTCCATGGAGGAGGCTACCAACTCTCAAGGAGACTTTAGGATCTACTGCAGTTTAAATTAGGTGATACAAGTGGTATGCAAAATGTCACAGGGTGAAAAGGGGAAGGGTTTTAAAAATTGTTACTGTAGTGAGTTAAGAAGAGATAAGATGCAAAATGGAGGTGTGACGCAGTTAAAAATTCCTTTTTTCTTACTTCTCATGATTCATGTTCTGCTGTAGAACCGTTGGACACTGTTCTACTGCAGTTCTGTTGACACGGACATACCTGTCTAACAATTATTGGTTTGAAAGTATAGACAATAAGTTACGTGAAAGATAGTATAAAATGCCCGGGGAGAAGAAGGTGCCATCATTCTTCTTCTTGCCTCTGCTTTCTTGCTGTAGAGTAGGTGCTGTCCTGTATCTTGCTTATGTTTATATTAGTATTGCTGATAAGATGTAATAAATTGCAAGAACCAGCAATACTGTTCTGTCTTTTTTGGCATTCGCGTGATTAATTCGTATATTACAGCTAAATTAATGAGACTTAGTCATAAAAATTATGGGAAGGGCAATCTGAAGGACTCTTGAAAGAGTGGGGTGAGGAGGAGGAAAGAGAGAGGGAGAGACAAGGAAATTGGAAGTAGATGGGATAAATAAGGGAAAACTACATAACATATGTGGAGTTTCTGCTAGTCTTCTGATCCCTCATCTTTCACTGGTATGCATGAACAACCTTATGAAAAGACTTTGGAGAGTGTGTGAGGGAATGTGGCTGTATGTGCTGCCTTCAGTGGTCTTCAGCCTCCCCAGTCAGCTGCTGAATCTCTTTTCACAGTTTCAGAGAGAGAGGAAACCTAATGCTCTTTTAATGTGAGTCATGGAGAGTATGAAAAGATGCTTCATTTCCAAGTCTGAACAGAAGACAGAAGCTTTCTTTCAACTACCTAAAAGGTTGTAAATTTAAATATATTTTTGTTGCTCACATTTAGTAAAACTATATGTGTATTAACCCTTGTTTTGCTTGTGTCTAACAGTAGCAGCAGAAAGACAACAGGTGCATGCAAAAAATATATTCTGCTGGATTGATTTTGATGAAGGTGCAGAGATTTTGCAATTAGCCAAAAATGAGACCTTAATAGCAAGCAAATTAATTTGAGTTTGTAAGCAGAGCAAAGAGGCAAAGACACGCAAGAATAACTTCCTTCAAACTCAACCACCACTGTCATGTTAAACACCTTGTTTCATTGGCAAGTTCTGTAACTTGAGAAATACTGTGTCCTGAATCTTCTTATTGGCAACATTTTGTAAAATTTTGACAGTCTTTTTTTCATTTCATGCATCTGTGCATCCACTGTTCCCACATAAGCTTATTTTAAAAGTTTTTTATTCCTTCATCTCATTTATAATTAAGCATAAATTGTGATCTAAGCTTGAAAAGCTTCAGGGGCACCATTACACCTTATCCTAGGTTTGTTTCAGGTGAAACAATGAGAGATGCATAAACCTAGAGAATGCTTGAGTAAATGTGTGGAGCAAATTTCAGAGGTCTACATGGGAACATGGACCATGGAGAAAGACAGAGTGACTGAATGACTTGTTTGGACAGGTGGATAATTTAAAGTATGATGAACAGCATATATGTTCAAAGAAGCCTGCCTGAAATATTTCATCAATATCTGCAAGAAGAAAACACCCACAGTAGTAAATCAGTCACCAGACAATGCACAAGCACTGAGTAAAACCTTCCAAACACATCTGAATTTGTAATAAGACCTTTGTAATTGTATTATGACACACAGCCCACCAAAAAGAGAAAAGGTGCCCCCAGAATAGGTAACACCATAGAATCATAAAGGATGGAAGAGGTCTCTGAGGTCAAGGAGTCAACCATTAACTCAGTACTACCAAGTCCACCACTATGCCATGTCCCTAAGCAGCATAGCTACACAGGTTTTTAACACTTCCAGAGACAGTTATTTCACTGTTTCCCTGAGGCACCTGTTTCAGTGCTTGTCCACCTCTTCAGTGAGGCAATTTTTCCTAATATCCAATCTAAACCTCCCCTGGTGTAACTCGAGGCCATTTCCTCTTGTCCCATCACTTGTTATCTGCAAGAAGAGCCCAACAGAAGAGCCCAACCTTTTTACCTGGCTACACCTTCCTGTCAGGTGGTTGTAGAGAGTGATAAGATCTCCCTTGAACCTCCTTTTCTCCAGGGTAAACACCTCCAGCTCCCTCAGCTACCCCTCATCAGACTTGTCCTCCAGTCTTTTCCTCCGCAGCTATGTTGCCCTTTTGGTACCTAAAGCCAAAGTTCAATAAAAGCATAAACATAGTTAAAGAGACACGGAATATTCTGCCTGGAATACTAACTGATTATAAGCATAATAATTAATTATATTTGTTATTAAAATTTGTGGATGATGCCTTTTACATCTATGTTAAAAATAAAGTAACATATTTTAATTAAGAAAATGATGAAAAATGTTTTTGTCCTACACAGAGAGGTAATTCTTAACAAAAAGTAAACAGCAGAAAGGTGATCAAATAATTAAAACCCAATCAGAATGATCTAGAATAGCAAAAATTCCTACTATCAGTAGATCTAATTTTGAAGACATGAAATATAGACAGATCTCAAACTCATAAGCACATTATGCATTGATCAAATAAGTGTTAAGTAACAGGACATCTAAAGTAAAGTAAAGCAAGTAAAACCTGGGGGAACTGACCGTAAAAGTAGTGTCACAACTAACAGTGTTAAAGCCCGGAGACTATGAAGAAAGCTTCCCTCCCACAGATATAGAAAAAGCAGCCCTTCCATCCAAAGACTTTAGCTGCCAAAATCAAGGCAAATGTAAGACACAAAAGTAATTTTTTTTTCCAGGTAAAACTTTGAAGGTGCTATTGAGGTTAACAACTGTATAGCCTATCACTCAACAACAGGCTCTTAAGAATGAAAATTAGTACATTCATAAACTAAAAAGTGACAGGGGGCAGAAAAAAATACCAAAACAATAGAAATTTACTACCTAATGGCAGTGAATTACAGGTCCTTCATCACATAAAAGTGGGCACTCCATTCCCCTGGAAATGCAACAGTACGTAAGAATATAATGTAGATACCATCATTCAAAGCACTACTGTCTCTAGCTAGATTGGATTACAAAGTTGGATTAGAAAAATCAGTGGCTAGGGGAACAGAAAAAGCATGCATTTTTGAAAGAGAAACTCTTGGCAGAGGTTAACTACGTAAGAGTTAGATTTACAATCCTGAAAATCCTCACTATTTAGTTACCACTTTCCATAGAAAGAGCTTAATTCAGTGCACATTATTGCTTTCCTGTAAAGCCAAAAGTGCACTTTGCATGCATGTGTAGAAGTGCCTCTGTTGCATTTCACTTGAGCAGTTGAGCACAAGTTTATATCTACTGGGATCCAAAAGCCAGGTATTCCACAGCTTTTGGTTCCTAAATATGCACACATCATGCACACCAATGGACTTAGGTGAGAGAAGATGAAATCTCTACTTACCAGTTTATTTGTGATTGCAGTGGTCATCCAGGTGCTTAATAGGCAGAGCATTTGAGCAGAAGAACATTCAGCTGCTCTTTGAAGATTCCCATGAGCCAGGAGAGCACATTCATCCACGGTAAGTAGGCTGTTTTAGACAGGGACATCTGAAGCTCTGCAGACCAGACTCACAAAAGCAGAGCATTCAAGATTGCCTTGGGAGGAAGACATGACAAAAACTGCAAGTAATCTTTTCTTCTCTTTGTGGCCTAAGAAATCTTGATTTCCTGTACTAAGGCACACTGCCGATAAAAAGCATAGCAGACTGTTGCCATGACTGCACTTCTCTGAAGTCATCTGAATTTTAATTCCACCTAGGCAAGCAGAGAGACCAGGATGTAGTTTCTCACATTCTGCATTTGTGCTCTATTCATCAAGCCACAATCCCGCATGGGTTTTGCTGTTTTTGCGTGTGTTGCACAGATTTCCCAGGGGCATCACTATAGCATTTTGAGTTCTTTTAAGAAATCAAGTACCTGTGTACCTTAGTCACTTGTTAGCAACCAGTAATTTATCATGGACTTAGCACAAAGGCCTCTAGAAGGTGACATTTTAGTGTCTGAAGGATTGTGATAGTGACCACATTTCTTAAACCTCTGTCACATGGGAATAGACATTTCAAAGTGCCTGAGAAGAATTACCTCATCCTATATAAAGAAAAGGCCTCATGTTCTTTACTCCAGACTAAGTGGACTCCTTAGTGGTTATTATAACTTGCCAAAGACCTAATATAGATATTCCACATGTCTTTGGTATTTTACCTTTCAAGGAGACATTACTTTCCTCTTTTGGATATCAGATAAACCTTATGCTGAAGAAAAAAACAACAGAAGGAAGCTTGTTTTGCATGAGAAGCAGAACAGGTCAAAAATTACTGTTCAGTATAATGGAATCAGTAAGATTTTCATTTAATTGTCTGTCCTGGTTTGAAAGACAGGTGTCTGCCAAGAAGACAGGAACCTCCCTTGAAATGGAAAATGCAACCCCCTTCCCTCCAAATTATTATAACTTTGAAATTATGGGGCTTTCAGGCAAAGATATGGNGACAGACTGCAGCAGAAATCTCAGAGCAGCAGGCTGGAATAGCAGCGGTGAGCAGACCCCCCAGGCATGGAAAATCACAGTCTGGCACTAGGCCCAAGCAGTGGCAGAGGCAAAAGCAGCAGTGGGGTCCCAGCAGACACAGCATGTCAGGCTAAAGTGTAGAAAAAACCCCGAAGAAGCTGCAAAAAACAGCAGGACTGTGCAGAGGGAGCCAGACTCCCAAAAGCAGCTGAGAGACACTCCCTCAGAGGGGGGAAGGTGTCAGGTCCCATGTTTTCCCCTGGGGCACCCGAGCAGATGGTGACAGTCTTCCCCAGTGAGGTTGGGTGTTGATAAGGTCCCAGTCCAGCATTCACTCTTACAAGCAAAGCCTCACACATGGTAGGACAAACCATAAAGGGGCTCAACTCCACGGTGGCAGTGTATTCTCCCCACAGTGACAGCAGCATCATCTCCTCCTCCAGTCCCAAGAGCAAGAGGAGCTGAGCCCAACCCCTCACACCCCAGCAAAAATCTGGCAGTATCTCTGCCCTTCCCAAGAGAAAGCCCCTCAGCTAAGAGAGTGCAGCCAGCTGCACCCTCCCCCTTCTCCCTGGCTACATCTTTTGTGTCTTAAGTATGGTTGTTATCATCTCTTAGGCAACAAATGGGAGAAAATTCCCTGAGAGAAAGAAAGGAGGAAAAAAAGGAAAAATTGTAACCTCTAACACTGTGCAACTTAAAGCCTAGCTGGTTTTGTTATGTTTTCTAATGCTTGCACTGCAGTCCAATAAAGCAGAAGTGTTACAACTAGTGGAATTGAAATAATTCACAAACCATGGAAAAGAGAAAAGAAATGACACAGTGTTTTGCTAAGACTATTTCTTAATTTTTTGAGAAAGCTGAACTAAAATAATTCCTTTAAAATTCTCTTGAAACCAAAAAATCTCCAAGACAACTGGAAAAAAAAAAAAAAAAGGTGCTTTTATGATACTGTTTTTTTAGTTCCCTCACACCAATTATTCTATATACTACTGCATGGGTCAGTGGATGGTCCTTAGCGGACATAAAACTTGATTCAATATCCTTGTCTAAACAATCTCTGCATATACAAAATCAATAACTAAACCAGAAAAGTTTCCAGAAATAAGCAAATAAACTAATTACAGTACTTCGGCTTTAATTAGCAGTATTTTCCAGACACTGATGCTATTTATCACTGTTAACCTCACAGCACCCCTTTAAGTTCGGGAATTTAGTTTGTGCAGTTTATGCAGAATCTGAGTCAAGAACAAAGGTTTTCATTCATGTTCCTGGACATCTCCAGCTATAAGATACTGGGGGTTTTATGTCACAGTAGCAAATCCTAACACGAAGTCCATTGGGCATTTGTGTCAAATTGCAGGATGATACTTGGGTTAGACAGCACATAATTGTGGGTACTCCCAGAGGACAAAGCAGGCATTTTCAGGAACCTGAGGTGACTAACATATAAGTGCAAGGAAGAATGTGTTTTACAGAAAATAAATAGCCACAGTGAATCAGGGAGAGGAGGGGGAACAGAGGGTAAATTATTTGCTAAGAAGGTGTTTGTTAAAAACAAGGCATACAGCTTGCTCAACACTTACTGTGCCTACCAAAGCAGAATGAGAAGCTATAAGACTATTGATAAGGAGAAGGAATCTTAACCAAAGATCCTGTTTTCAAACCTAAAACAAACTTAAACCAGCCTTGGAGTTTGGACTTGGACCAGGGACATAAAGAGCATGCACAGGGAAGCAAGGTGAAAAGTTCAGAATGACGAAGACTCTTTACTTCATCTGAGGAAGACTCTTACTTCATCCCAGAAAGCCCTACCCATGACCACCAGACAACACTGCGCAAGCACAACGCAGATGTAAATGACTCATGAGCTCATTTTAATACGAAGCGAGGCTAGGCGGGGCTAGGTAGTGAATATGTATATACAGGCATATTGGGAAACTTAATGAATATGGAGCTTGTAACCTGATATATACTAAGCTGAATGCAGCTGTAGGCATGCATGAGTTTGGATGAATTGTCCCCCATGTGTCCCAGCACTGGAATAAACATACCTACTTTACTACTTATTTCAGTAGTGGAGTTTTTTCACTTACCAACAGGAAAGCTTGGAGAGATTCATTTCTATCCTAGTCTCTGTTGGCTTCACTATATATATGAGAACAAACTCAAGTGAGGCAACAAGAGGCAAAGATAAATTGTGCCAGAGTAGCTTGGCTTTCCACCCTCCTGCACCTTGATGTGCACAGATGGAATTATTGGGTGCACAGGCGATGTGATTGATTCCACAATTCCCTCAGGCCAAGGAGGCAAAAGCACAAGGTTGTGATGCTATAATAAGATGGGAAGAGGCTTTAATGAATGGCTGCATACAGACATCTTATTTAATTCCTCAGATCACTATAGTTTGTCAGTGTTACCTTAATAGTTATTGTTGAGCATCTCAAAGCCAAAATACATCCAAATGATAAATTTCCATGTACTTAATAATTTAAACCTTTTTGCATGACTCCAAATGGGACATTAAAA
The DNA here is from genome assembly GCA_013399225.1 of Rhipidura dahli. NCBI lineage: Eukaryota > Metazoa > Chordata > Aves > Passeriformes > Rhipiduridae > Rhipidura > Rhipidura dahli. Next base: position 193,364 of record VXAC01001334.1, read on the forward strand.
CTGTGAAACAGAGGAGGTAATTTCCCTCACATTCCGGCAGGTACCTTAAAAATAAATGGATGAATCCAAACTCAGCAGGTACATCTGCAAGTCCTGTGTCAAAGCTGAACATAAAGGAAAGTGCTATCTAACAAAATGAAGTTTTGTAAATGACTGGCATCCATAAACTTGGAAAATATCTCAAGATTTTGACACATCTCTGCTCTCTCTCCTATTAGACTGCTTATGAAACCAAGTTTCTTAGATCAACAGTTAAAATGCCAGGATCCAAAGAGTCTAGCCCAGGACATTTCAGTATCTGCATTTGTGCATCATCAAATCCTTACATTCCAGCAGCATTGGGAGTCCGATCAATATAAGGGTTTCAGATCTTTCCATTTCCTTCCCCTACTGATGAAAACAAGGAAATCTTTAAAGTCGTAGACATGTTTTCTGTTTTTCCCCTGAAAAAGCTGATCAAGATTTTCAAAACCTACCCAAAAAAATCTTCAGCTCTTTGCAAAGCAGATTCCAGATACTGTGATGTCATGAAACACAATGTAAGCACTTTCAGAGTGTCAGAATTTCCCCAGCCCAAAAAGGCTGAGTTTTTTCTGTTCTCCTTTCTGTTCTCACTTTCAAATCAGATGCATTTTTCTGTTGAAAGAAGCACATGTTTTCACAAATACAGAGTTTTCTTGTTCATTTGGGATAGTGGAAAACATCTTATGTGCAGATATTCTGTGTCAAAACCAGCAGCATATTTTTCTTGATACTGTCTTAAAAGGATTAATCTGTAGCTTTTCTATTAACATTAATGAGCACTATTCATTTAAATACCCTGTAAAGAGAAGAGAGAATGGACACTATTAGTGTATAGTCAGCAAGTCTTACAAATTGCAGAAGCCCTGAGGAAAATTCATGTTCTAAATGAGTCAGTGTGTGATTGAAAGTGACACATCAGGGAAGCATATTCCATGTTATGCTGTTTATGGTGGATTATATTTTGTTTGCCAGTGATTTTGTGTTTTCATTGTTATCAAGCGTGCATCTGCTGCTTGTCACGATCTGCTAACATAAAGTGGGAATCGTGATTGTTCATTAACTGACTCTCAGAGTGCAAAAGAAACACAAACGGGGAAAGTTTTTAGTTTCAGTCAACACGATGCACTTTATGGCGTGCCAACACATGGTTATTACGATAGAGAGGGAGAGATATAAGAAACAAAGGATAGAGAGAAAAAGGTGGGGGGAGCTATAGCTACCAACGGCAGGTGGAATCCTCGTGGTCCGTCTTCTCCCATGGGGAGATCTCGTAGGGTTCTTCTCAGAGAGTCTCTTTACAGTCTTTTCGAAAGCGAGGGACAGGTGGCCAAGAAGTTTCAAAAGTGAGTGGCAGCTGGCCAAGAGGTAGGGACATTGTTCATGGAGACTGATGCAGGACAGGCACACAGTACATTCCCAACCTGTTCCTCCGGAATGTATATCAGCCCCCAGGGGGCCGCACCTGCAAACCCTTGGCAGACATCCCACCTCAGCCAGGCCTGGATTTGTGCAGAGTCCTCTTGCCCCCCTTTGGTGTCTTTATGTTTTCCAGTCTCTGTCCTTGATGATCATGAGACAGATAAGGAACTTTTGTACCATCTCTTACACTGCTTCAGCACTTCAAGGTACCATCTTCAATTAGTGTAAAATTAAGATATTTATAATGTCTACTATGCTAATAAAACAGGGCAATAATAATACAGGTCATTTCCTATCTCCATTAAATCAGAGGTATAGGCTTTTAAAAGGCAAACAATGCTTTTATTAACACAAATATTCCATGCATATTGAAGTCCTGTGTGTCTTTGGTTATGGCAGGGGTACGATAGAATGTGTTTATTCTGCTACATTTGGTGCCAGACTTCAATTAATAAAAGGAATAACACCTTGAAACAAAGTCAGGTCATGTCTTCTCAGTTTTGGAGCTACCAACATTTTTGCAGTCCAAGTCTTGAAGAGTACTCATGAGAAAACAAGCAGTTCCATGCCTTGTCCACGTATGGGCTTGTGTTTATGGAAGACCATTTCCCCCCTCTTTAATTCCAAGTCTTTACTAGATTTTAATAGTTGATGAAATAATAGACAGTCCTTCATTAAAATGTGTCTCTAGTCTGCACAATTCCCATCTGGGCTTAATGTCACCCAGACTTAGCTTCCCAGTCCTTCCATCTTTCTCCCTCATCACACCCACATAGTCACAGCCACAAAGGACACCATCCTCACTTAAACAAGTAGGGAAGCAGGGAACAAACATGCATTCATCACCTTTGAATCTTCCCTTCAGACTCACTGATATTCCAGCTATCTATGGTCAGTATCTTCACATCTTGATTTAGTAAAAAACAGAGACTGGTTGTAAGTGAGCCCACTATGTATCAATTGTTTTTTGAAGTCTGCATGATAAAACCTCAAACCCCAAATGAGGCATCGTAGATGTATGAAAACAGTACATCCAATTTAGTACCCTCATGGAGAAGTTCCTTACATCTCTTTTTCTTCCTCAAAATTAGGTTTAACACCCATGCAAATACACATTTCAAAATGATACCTCAAGTTCATACATAATCCCTTATTGAAATCTTTCCCAGGAAAGGGTGGGGAAAATCCTGTAGATACAGATACGCTACTGTTAATATCAGTACCAGTACAGTCATCATAACTGTCAGTACACACATGGTGCACAGTTAGCTAAACTGTTTGATTGAAGGAACCTTGCAGAAAAACGGCTAGAAAAGAAAAGATAAAGTTGGGAAGAGAGCATAACCTGGGCTGTCATTTAGTGCTTTAGAAGCTGATACAGATAAGTTCAGAAACAAGGTGACTCTATCCAGTTTTCTGACTCACCAGCCCATCATAAGAGAGTCACATGTTCACTGCCCTCATTAAAAAAAAAAAAAAAATCTCTATAAGTGGTTAGAAATAATTTGACTTCCTTTGCAATCACCATGATACTGGTTTTGTTGTCTCTCCTCAACTTCAAATACTACTAACTACTAACTCTAAGTACTTCTGTTGACAGGAATAACTGTACATATCAGATCAAGCCTGTCATCAAGGAACTCTAAAATTGGGGATCTGATCAAGAATGAGGATTATCTAGAAATTTCTCTCCTAAGATTTAAACACTATGGCTATTGAGTATCTCATACATTCATCAGCCTAATGTAGTCAAGAGCACATCTAGCATAGTGTTTCCCACAGGATCTCTATTATCTCACCAGAATTAAGCCCACTGAACATAAAAAAAACACAGCAACCCTGCTCTCTTCCTCTCCACTGCTACTTCAGAAAATGAAGAAAACTTTCATAGGAACTATTTTTTTTAGACTAACTGATAAGGACAGGAAGTATGAAGAATGCAAATGTCACTCTCGAAGAGCTCTTAGGAGATACACTCATCCAAGAGCCACCTAAACAGAAAGTTAGGACACCCTGAGCTTCTTCCAGACAACACTGTCAGAATTACAGAGAAGCAATCCATACAAAGCCTGTGTCTAGTACACTCTGGAGCTCCAGAGATGAAATGATTAAAGCTCATACGTTAGTCCTGAAACACATTTGAGAAGACACAAATCTTCTCTGCAACACGCAGAATTGTACATATTTTCAGTGGTTAGAAAAAGCTGTCTGACAACTGTGCAGATATTGCAAATTTCATAAAGTACAGCTTCTTAGCTAATCCTGCTTATCCTGGGTTGCAATATATTCTATCACCATCCTCATGAGTTGCTGAAACCATGAGTTGCTGCCCCCACTGGTGGGGCAGTGTTTCCTTGCCTCCTCCCTCCAGACTATCTTCTGTTAATGGCCCATCACCACCTTCCCTCATGGCTCATCATCCCATTGTGAGATGCTCCACCTCAGAAGGAGGAACCAAGCATTCCATCCTGGATATAAGCTGGGATTCTGAATACCACAGACACCTGTCTCCACTGGATTTCCAGAGGACAGGAGCTACACAGCCACCACGGGACCTTCTGAGGAAGAGCAGACTTTTCTACAGGATCACTGCTTCAACAGAACCATCACACCAACCCTGCTCCCTGGGAGCTGCCAGCACCCCAGCCTGCTGCAACAGTAACTGCACCAAAGGGGAAAGTGCCTGGCAGCCGAGAAGGCTGTCACTGGGTTTGTGGTTCTGTTACTGCCATAGTGATTGTTGTTTGTTTGCTTTGTTATTTATATATATTTTTTTAGTAAAGAACTGTTATTCCTATTCCTCATATCTTTGCCTGAAAGCCCCTTAATTTTAAAATTATAATAATTTGGAGGGAAGGGGGTTGCATTTTCCATTTCAAGGGAGGCTCCTGCCTTCCTTGACAGACACCTGTCTTTCAAACCAAGACACTGCTGCTGTGAAGTACAACACAGTGGCTGAGCTAGTGAAGGTTTCCACAAGAATAAGGGAAAGGAAAACACTGCAAAAACTTTGGAGTCCTTACAAGATGCAAGTAAAAAATGTACAGCCTGTAGCAATCAGCAATCAGACTCCCAGACCTGCAGCTCCCAGAAACGTGTTTAGAAGGGGATATACTTTCTAGGACTATAACTGCACAATGGCAGCAAGACAATGGCAAGTAAGGTGATTTCTCAGGAAAGGTACTAAATTTTCCCCAAGAACTGGAAAATATACAAAGAAGTGCTGATGCTGAAGTTGCTTGAATTTCTTTCTATATATATTTAATGACTTACATATTTTTTCAGAATTTAGGTTCTGTGCTTTAAGAAGACTTCAAAATACTTGCTGTGACATATATGAGGTAATCATACCTGTTTCATAGATTTTACCTGAAATTTGTGACTATTGAGTTCAACTCCATAGTAATATTTTGGGACAGTTGGTTATTTTTTAGTTTGGTTTTGACTCTGTGTGGTCACAAATTACCTTCTTATTTTTATCATTATCTTCAGAGATTATTATAAAAAAGGCTTTTAAGGGACAGAAAGTTATTACAGGTTGAAATATTTAACTGTTAATTTGAGAGAGAGAGGCAAAGATACAGAAAGAGAATGCAGATTAATACTGCACGTTCATTTTGGAGGAAAGTGTATTGCTACAAGAAAATGGCTCATTTCCTTCTGTGCCATCCCCAGTCTTTGGTTAAGGAATCACATCATATACCACCGGCGTGTTGCTTACTTTGGAGATTAACATCTCAGCTGTCTCTCCATTCTAAAGATTATTTTACCATAAATGGAAATACAGCAGTTAGGAAATTTCCAGCTTTTCTGAACTTCCAGGCAAGAATCCCCTGATCTGAAAGGCCATTGGATGATGAAAGATTATGGAGCAAGAAAGATCCAGGACAATGTATTCTGGCCTTAAAAGAGTCCAGCACAAAAATCAGCAACAAATGGTCTCTACAACTTTTCAGAGAGTGAACCAGTCTACCTCTTGCCTCATGCCCACAGAGTAACGACTTACTATTTTCCTTTGTCACTCTTACACCTTCTAAAATTCATATAATTTACCGCAACTTTCCTCTTCCTTGTTTCACAAGCCATGTAAACTCAGTCAAAACAGTCAGATAAAGATACAACAGAAGAACTTGTTTGTGACCTTGGAAGACATAGAAATATATGTCTGGGTTTTTTCCTTTCTACATTTGTTGGCTATAATTAATTGTAGTAAGGAATACATTTAACATTAGACTTTGGAGGAAGTTATGTTTTGCTAATCTTCATGTTTTATTTCCCATTATAGGAGAGCAGGCACTTTTGATGTGCTGTATACAATAGTCCTATAAAAATAAAAGTTCTTTAAGAAGAGGATATGGATTTCAAGGCAGAAGCAGATAACTGATACTTCTAAGCAACTAATTTGATCAAAATCCACAGAAGCCTGAAAAGAGCATCTAACATTTGGATAGCATATGAAGCTACTGAGGTAACATTTTCTTTATAATGTCATTGCCTGGTTCTCCTTTGAGTTGAGGGGACAGATAAGAGGGGAAAACAAGGAAGTGGTACATTTTGAAAGGTTTTCTTATTTGCATTAGCAACTACCCTTTTCATGTAGCATTTTTCATTTAAATTGTTAATACTGATTTTTTTTTTACACACAACCCAGTACAACAATCACTTGTGGAAGGCTTTGTTCATAATTGCAATGACTTCTGTATTGTACTAGAGATGATGAATAATGATGTCACTGCCTTGAGAACTTACAATGTAATAAAACACTGTGCTGTACAGAACAGACTGTCATTGTTCATCAGCCTCACTCCATTTGAACAATACCTGTTAGAATAGTTGGGTGATTTTCTTTCTAGTAAATGGTATTTTTACAGGGACAACATCAGTCTGTAAGCACATGTGTGCATGTATGAACAGGGACATGAATAATTCTCTGCAGAATTCATTTTAGCTTTGCATCATGCTGCAGACTAATACCACAATCAATAGAGAAATATATGGAAAAAGTCTTTAAGCAACATGATTCTGGGATTTTTTTGCACTTTCTGAGGTTTATGAGTGATAAGTGTTGCCTTTAATTACAATATTGAAGTTTAATAAAGACAAATATGTGAAGCAATTTTAAGAGATTGTTACTTTGTATTATTAATTAATATTATTATTACTTACATAGCAGCAAATTAGTTGCTTATCACAATACTGATGACAGAGGTAAGCAGCAAGCAGCAACTAAATCCTGTGATTTTATGAATAGTGATCATTCAACTATATACAAATAAAATTTTTTAAAAATCAGCAGGTGTACAATCAGTTTTGCATTTTCTTGATCAAATTATGTGACTCAGTGTTTGTGGATGGTGAAGAATGTTGTGGATGTTAATCAGCTGCTCTTCAGGAAAACCATGGACAGAAAGGAATAATCTGAAAGGATTTAGGGCAAACCAGCATTCTCACAGAAAATGGAGAGCTGGAGACAAAATGGACATGAGAGGCACAAGGAAGAGGAAAGACCTCTCATTTTCTCATTCAGTCCATTCACATGCAGGAAACAGCAAGAGAAGTTTTGGATTTATTTGTTAACAAAAAAGTAGACTTCCCAATCTATAACTACACATCATGATTTGAAGGAACCCCAGAATTTTTCATCTTCCAGTCTGAAAATGTTGGTTCCTCTCCTACATTTCATTCCTTTCCTTTGGGCAATTGGAGTCCCAGAGATTTAATAGTAGATTATTTTTTCCATTATTCAGGGTGACTGTATGTCTTGAGTTACAGTGGAAGATGTAACCAAAAGTATGTATTCTCTTATCATCTAAATAAGCTGTTAAAATAGGTGGGGCAGTGTTCTTTATCTTCTCCATGACTCCGCCTTGATAACACCCTCTGGGGAAGCACCAGCTGCTCTGTGGGGGACAATTTCCATAATGGGTCATCAAAGTGTCATAGAATGACTCATAAAATTACATCATCCCATTGTGAGATGCCCCACCCTGAGGAGAGGAACCGAATATTCCTGCCTCATGGATCTGAGGCTTGTAGCACCACAGTAGCACTACCACTGGATTCTCAGAGGACGAGAGTGCTAACCACCATTGGACCTCCAGAGAAGGACCAGATCTTTCTACAGGATCACTGCTTCAAAAAAACCACATCCATCACTCCAACAGGACTGTAGCCACCATTTAATCTGACTGTTTCCACCACTGTGACCAGCAGGGTGTCAGGTTGTATTCTAATTTTGTCAGTTTAAGCCAGTGTTTCTGTACTATTAACTTTATTTTAATTTTCCTATTAAATTGCAGTTCAGACTTGGAATCTCCCACTGGTTTACTTTCAAACTAGTACACTGTAGCAGAAAAACACAATAAAGAGGTAAAAATCAGTAGTTTTGGAAAACCTATCTGGTATTCATGAAGCTGCCTTTTAAAGTATGGCCTATTCTCCCTCATACCAGTGAACAGCATTCCACTAGTTTGACTTAAGCAATGATCAGCCCCAGAGTAACATCAGGTCCATGGTCTTGTAATATTACATTTCCAAATCTGCAATCACTTGAAAACACAACAGTCTGTGCTGTTCAAGTAGTTCTTGCCCTTAAACATCTCAATTTATTAGCTCTTTCTTATATTATGTACAAGAGCAGGTAAACTGCATGATTATTAGCAATTTCAATTGCACTTCAGGTCTCCATTTCTCAGTTTGTAATTGTTGACCTCAAGGGCCACATCAGCTCTGTCCTGTTGCAGATAAAGTGAAAGCACCCTCACAGTGACAGCTCTGACTGCCCATTCCTTCTGCATTCTGGACTGCTAGAGGAACTTCCATGGGACACCCTCACCACACCAAGAGGGAAGCTGACCTATGGCTTTCTCAAGTGTCCACATACATGGTGTTTTAATGACAACTCTAAACTAATGCTTAAAATGTAAAAAAATATTTATGTCAAAATATTGTGTTTCAAATTAAGCACAACATCATTAACACTACTAAAAAGGGGATTTAGGTTATGGGAGGTTTTGAATGAGGGTTCTGAATCTTCTTTGTAATTTGAGGCACAGGGTTTTGTGGGATGGATGGAGGTTATAAGAAAATATTCACTGATCAAGAAATTAGTATTTTGGTCTAGCTGTACCCCCAAGTAATGCAGTTAAAACATTTCCATGCTGAAAAACAAACAAAAAAAACACCCTAAAAATCCAAAACTTACTTTTACTTAGGTAAAATGCATTTCCATACTAAATCTGAGTACAGAAAAGTAAATATTTCACTTCACTTTTAAATATTCTTCATGGATCTTATAGCATACATCTTACATTTTCCTAATAAGGAAAATGCAGGGTTTAATGTTAAAGGTAAGGTTTTATCCCCCTGTATTATGCTCTGAAAATGCATGCCTTTGTTGGAGACCAGAATGTAGAGAAATATCTCTCTCCCTGAGATGAAACCTATTGTTGAACCTGTTGTAAAACATTTGTAGAATGTTATGAAGCCTATTGTGACCCCTGTTATAGGACCTGATATGAAACCTGAAGAGAAACGGTGCCTGCCCTCGAAATCCCTTATTTTGATTTGCATCCATGGAGGAGGCTACCAACTCTCAGGGAGACTTTAGGATCTACTGCAGTTTAAATTAGGTGATTAAAATGGTATGCAAAATGTCACAGGGTGAAAAGGTGAAGGGTTTCGAAAATTGTTGTTATAGTGCGTTAATAAGAGATAAGAGCTAAGATGGTGGTATGATGCAGTTAAAATTCCCTCTTTCCTTCTCCTTCCCATAATTCATGTTCTGCTGTAGGATTATTGGTTACTTTTTTCCGCAACTTTTTTTCCGTTTCTGTTGACACGGACATACCTGGCTAATAGATATTGGATTAAAAGTATAAACAATAAGTTACGTGAAAGATAGTATAAAATGCATGCAAAGAAGAAGCCATCTCACTTTTGTTTTCCTGCTGTAGGATAGGTGCTGTCTTGTATCTTGCTTATATTAGTATTGCTGATAAGATGTAATAAACTTCAAGAACTGCAGCAATACTGTTCTGTCTTTTTAGGCACCCAGATGATTGATATTTATATTGCGGCTAAATTAATGACGCTAGCTGTAATAACCTGAAAAATGAATGTCGATACATGTAAAGTTTTATGTGAACAACCCTTATTACATCATTGTTTTCTGTCATTATCATGACTGAGTCCAATTCATCAGTGAAACCTAATTTCTATTTTTTTCAAGAAAACTTAAAGGGCAGAAGGATTTCTTATCGGTCACCATGGTATTTATTTCCCATAATGCAGATTGGAAAATTACAGTAATAACAAAAGAGATATTTTATATATATATATATATATATACCTCGAAAAAATATTTGTAATGAAAAGCCTCAGAGTTGCTTAATGGAAAACTGAGACAGAGAGAAGCTTCTTGCAATCTGATCTTCCCATAAACTGTTTCAATTTGTTTCATGAAAAATATTTTACAAACTAGATTGCAAAGGGAAGATACATGAGTTGATGTCCAATATTTAGATGTAACTGTAAAGATCATTTATACAGACATTATTTCTTTTCATTTGCCTAACAAGCAAGGGCTTATCTACTTAATAGTTTGTGGAGTCTTTTTGTTTGTTTTTTAAAAGGACAAAACCAAATAAAATTGCATATTCAGTCATTCATCAGTACTCTTCCATGACATGGACAAATTTCAAGTGCAACCAACAAGCCATCTTTTTTTATTTGGGGAAAAAACATATTTTAGAGATTATTTTAAAATTAATCAACTGTTAACTACTGTTACTGCCTACTGTTCCCCAAAATAGTCTCTCTTTTCAACATAAACAATGTTTTAGTGTGATGGCATTTTGGCTGTTCCATAGCTAAGGAATTGTAAATCCAACCTTTCCAGCCTCTTTTTCCAGGGTAAAGCACTGGGGATTCTCAGTCCAGAGGATGTGCACAGTCTAGGCTAGCAGAGTTCAGTATTTTCAGACTTCCTATGGAAAGAGGCATTTTCAGAATAAAGGGGGCTGCTATGGGAAGGTTGTCACTAAGTGTGACAGATTACAGGTGTGTCTTCTGTTTCCTGAAAAATGCCTTCATAGACACCAGTGTTGACATTGCCTTTTCCAAGCTCCTTTAAAAGAGATAAAGACATAGCATGTCTGAATTTCATCTCCCTGTATGTCTTCATGTTTTCACAAACGGTTTCATCTGGTTTCATAAGCAAAGGCAGCAGAAAGAAACCTTGTATTTAGCACAGACTCCCATGAGTCTCCATAAGGATTAAAGGTGTGCTGAGAAGAGCTGTTATTCAGTAGTTCCCTATTTACTACTCCATTTTTTGTCAAATGTCAGGAAAAAATTGTAATCTTTCTGTGGAAACTGAAGAGGTTTTAGCAGAGAAATCTTTCAGCTTTCTGCAGCATTCTGTTAAGAGCTCTGCTTTTCTTACAGAAACTATGAAAAACAGTGCAACTGTTTTTGCAAACCAATCTCTTTATCTTGCAGGTTTAAGTTGTTATGCAGCATTGTTATGATATTGACTGAGAAAATATTTTGGAATGGGTGTTGTGGGTTCTAAACAATCTGTATGGGAGGCGGATGGTCAATGACCAATGACTTTATGCCATCTTTGCGAACCAAGGTACATAAGCTTGTCAGTAATAAATTAATTGTCTTGGTCTGAAAGACAGGTGTCCGTCAAGGAAGGCAGGAACCTCCCCTGAAATGGAAAAATGCAATCCCCCTTCCCTCCGAACTATTATAAATGTGAAATGAAGGAGCTTTCAGGCAAAGATGTGAGGAATAGGAATAACAGTTCTATACTAATATATATATATATATATAAAACAACACAAGCAGACAGCAATAACTCTGGCAGTGCCAGCAAACAGAGCCACACCCGCANCCCCAGGTGCCAGAGTGCAGCCTCCTTGGCCTTCCCCTTTGCTCTCTTAAGTACCCAGCTATCAGCTCCCCAGCAACACACACAGGGAAAAATTCCTCAAGGGAGAAGAGAAGAACAGAAAAGGAAAACTTTCAAACCCCAACATTAATAAATCTCTCTTCATCTTTCTGTTCTTTCTGAACTTGGACTTCGTGTTGTTTCTCTCTCCAGCCATGGTACAACTTCAGCATCTTTCGCAAAACTAAACTCAAATTATTTTAAATTCTTCATACACACACACACGCACACACACATATACAAAGATACATTGTAATTCTGGAGGTTTATCAGAGCATGACATGACAAACCAAGCATAGGGGAAGACCTAAAGAATAATGCCTGGTACATTATCCTGTTCAGTGATGGAAATAATTCCATTTTACTGTTAATGCTATATAGTTTTCTATATGCATTTTGGGATTATAACTACACTGCAGTCAGTAAAACTATACACTATCTCTTTCTACCTCTGAATGCTTAGTAAAATAACAAGTTCAAATATGTGCACAGATATTTGTGTTTCTAACTGGATTCCTTTCAGGCTACCTACTCAGAACAACACAATTGAGATGCCTGCAGCAGCCACATCACAGTGTGGTATTGTATAAATAGCTCTGGGAGGTCAATAAAGAGCCAGATCACACAACAGCTTTCACAAACTGGAGCCTTCATTTGATAAAGGTGAAAAGGTCAATCCCCCAATTTCCAAATTGTTTTTTCCTTTTGAAACACTAGAGGATAAGTGATTGAGATGAGGACAGAAGGGAGTGGATCAGTTTTTGCCTTTTCCTAAGCATTTATCTAGGTATTGGTTCTAAAATGTGTTAAATAAATGTAACAATACAAAGTGCAGATGATTATATGCAACTCTCACAGTAAATAATATGGGATTATAACAGACAGTGGGTATAAAATGGACTAGAATGAGACAAAAGATGCTGCAGCAGGAAAAAAAAAAAAAAA
>VXAC01001334.1:205753-221340 GCA_013399225.1 Rhipidura dahli
AAAAAAAAAAAAGTCCAGTACAGTGAGAAGGCTCTAAAATCAAAAGTCCTTTGATGATGTTGTTTGAACAGCTAAAATGGATTATCATCCCTCTGGGTAAGTGTGTACTTTAGCATCCCACATTGTGTTAAAAAAGGTAAAATTCAAGAAGCAACTGCCATTGAGAGAAAACCTTCAAATAGATTTTCTCTGCTGGCAAAATTACCACTTATATTTTGCACTTTACTGTCCTAGGTTAAAAATAGATGTATTCTATTACCACCAGCTGTGGGCCGTTAGCTGTTAGCTGTTATCACCTGCTAACGACCCACCCCTGATAACAGATGATGGGCCATCAAGAAGCCACTCAATGACTCATGGACTTATCTCTCCCTATTGTGAGATGCTCCACCCAGGAGGGGGAAGCCGGGCATTCCCACCTGGATATAGGCTGGCCCTAGAACTGCCCAAGAGTAGCCCTGTCTACTGGGTAACCAGAGGACAAGAGCCACCACAGACTTTCAGTTGGACACCGGACCTTCCATCAGATCATCACTTCAACTGGATCACTTCAGTTGGACTGCTTCCACTACCCTAATAGGGTATCAGGTTGTATCTAGCTTTATATGTGCCTTTTTCCTTATATTATTTTGCTTGTTTCTACCTTTTCTATAAATCTCAATCTTGACTTGTGACCTCCCACTGGTTTGTTTTCAAACCAATACATTTACAAAGAAATACAAAGCTGTGGGTTTGTATTAGAATAGATTTTTGTTCCTGCCAAGAGAATTAGATAGCTAGATAAATAGATTGCAGTAGGCCAACACAAAAATTCTATGTACATGCACATGCCTTAGTTGCATCAACGGTCAAAAAAAGCTGTGTGAGGCCTCTAAGAGTTCATACATGTAAAAGTTAAGATTTTTTGTCAGATTAGTTATGTGTTTGCCATAGGAAGTGGTACTATCTATAGGTGTTATGCTGATCATCCTAGTACTTTAAATTCTCTCACATCTTTTTAATAGAGCTTCCTCAGATGTTTCATGTTAAAGCAATCTGGGAGGACTAGTCTGAGCTAGTTCATAGCTTCTCAGAAATACAAGTTTAATTTTGCTGACCCTCCCAAAACAGAAACAGAAAGCAGAGGGGAGAGAGGGGTAGACAAATGGGTGAGGGGAGCAGGGTAAAAGACAAGGAAGGAGATGCGTTAGAATCAATATTTACAGATCCTTTAGTGTTGTTCCTTGAGGATTGCTGCTAGCAAGGAGCTACCTCCTTTCCAGCCAATAGCAGAAGCTATCAACCTATATAACACTAAGTGGAAGTAGATGTAACCAATCTGGCTTACCAGGTCTTCCTCTATGTACATGGACCAGGAAGTGTACTGCAAGATTTTCTTAGTTATGCATAATTAAATCCGTTGTGATCTCCTTTTCATAAAGAAAAGGCAATGCACTTAATCATAAACAAGTCCCACAAGAGTTTTGTTTCCAAACACGGAACTGCTGGTTCTTCTCAGTAAAATATTTAAGAGCTTTTTAAAGGGCAGATGTACTTTCCCCCATTTACATTCTGGGAAATTGTCTAACCATGTAGTTGTACCTCTTACACAAATAAAAAAATTACATCCTGCATGGGCATTTTCACAGAGAACATTTTAAGCTGTAAAATCTTCTAAGAAACTGAAAACAGGATCTTAATACAAAAAAGTCAGATTTTAGATGCAGACCCTGTCTGTACATACCATGGAGGGGGGAATCACCCTGGCTTTGTCTTGCTGCTCAGTGCCTGAGCAAAGATTTTGCTTCAGGGAGTACTGAGTTGGAGCTGTATAAGGAACATCAGTATCTCCAACAGACAGCACAGCACTGCAGAGCAGATACGTCAGGCTCCCTCCACCAGTCCGCATCTACTGAGGAGGAAGGAGAAGGCAAGGATATTTCTTTCAGTCCAGTGGTTTCAGCAAATGGTATGCTGCTAATGTGCCTCTCGCATTCATGGCCTGCAGTAGAGGGACCATATTTGTGCATGTAAAATTACTTTCACCTATTGAGGAAAAAACCTTCTAAAAAACTGTGTACTTATATCTGCATTTGTGAGTGGTATCGTTAGCATTCAAGGCAAGTGGGTTCTGTTAGACAGAAGCAGTGAGGCCTCACAGACTCCTAGGGTGCTCTGTGCAATGACATTTCTACATTGGCTCAGTCAGTCCACCCTTGCAAATGTCTCATGTGTTTTTTTCTTCTGCTTTACTAAGCAGTGTAATACATTCTTTTCTGCATTCTCCTTTTCCATCTTACTGCTTGCTAGTCCTTCTAACAAAAAAACCCCAAAACAACCCCATCATACTCCTTTCTCTTTCACATGAGTGTGGTTTCCCTCCACTTCAGTTTTTGTTCTCTGTGCCACCTACGTAATCTTTCTGTGCAGTCTCTGATGACACACTGGACACATGCTGTCTGTCCTATGGGAGCTTGGTCTTAGTGACCTGAGCAGAAGGACAGAGAGCATCTACAGCTGCAAGGGAAAGCCTGCTCAGTCCCTGGAGGCCAGGAGGGCTTAGGTACCGATTGTACAGTTCGATGTTGTATGCATCCACGTACACAGGAAAAACCTGTGAAGTACTTAGAATACACTTAGGCAAGAAGACTCACCAAATACTGAAATTCCCAAGCTCTTAATAGAGTTCTGCTAGGCACCTGTATAATGACATTCATCTAGGCTAATCATATGGTCAAATCTGAGCCCATTTGCTAGAGATGGTGAAAATTTTTGGTCCCAAAGGATCCCTTCCTATTTTCAACACTTCTGCAAATCACAGATGTCCTAGAGAGGCCTCATAAATATCTGCTTAATATTTTTAAGAGTGTGGGAGGTTTTAAAGCTAATTTTTCTCTGCTGAAGCCTTCCAAAACTGTTTACACCTGTCAAGCTGTGGGCAACACTCCATATCTGCAATAGATCTAGGTGAGACTCTGATAGCTCTGCACCTGGTGCACCTTCCTCCAGTAGCACAAAGATTGTACTATTCTCTTATTAACTTGGTTAAGGAGCTGTTTGCATTTTTTTTCCAAAATTCTAATGTGAGGAATAGTTTGGGAGAGTTTTTTCAGTCCATTAAAGGTTTTAAACATCATGAACTTGATCAAGAAAGAAAAAGTTAATTTCCTAAGCAGTTGAAAATATGATGGAGAAACAATTTATTTTCTAAATAAATAAAATATTATGGATTTTGGATGTTAAAATGGCTTATTCTTCCATCAGTACAACACTTAAGCTTTTAATGTTACTACTGCATTTACTCTGGATTCTGGCATACATAATAAGAGACTGACCTGAAACCTTTAAAATTACTTCCTGATGAACTAAGTTGGCTTTTAAATCCATCAAAACTACATAAATTGCAATGCAATTTAAGAAAAAAAAAAAAAAAAAAAAAAAAAACCAAGCATAAAAACTAGGAAAATAGGATGGAAGTGCAGTGAAAAGAAGCTGACATGTCACTCCTGCCATCTTGTGGCTCTGGTGTATGGAGTCCTAAAAACATAACCTCATTCATTTATATACTTCAACTAAGTTCCAGTATTAGCTCTCCTAGTACCTATCTGTGGCACAGGATTGTCAGTAAGAGTCGTGCATACCTGAAGAGTTCAGATAAAGCATAGCTGTGTATCGAAATAAAAACACTATGCATCAGGACAACATACCTGGAAAGAGAAAGACATTCTTAATTTGTAGACCTCTTTGCTTCGCCTCTGGGTTCCAGCCATGCTTTCCCAAAGGAAAGAAAAATATGTTTTACTACCTTTATAGAAACACAAATATAACAAATATATACATTTACCTATATATAAAGATATTTTTAATGTATTTTTCTCCTAGAAATCCATACACTCATACATATATGTATCATTCAAAATGTATGCATTTAAATATCTGTGATTCTTAGTTGGACCTGAAGATGCCAGCAGATAAACTACATGGTCAGCCTTACTTATTTCAATTTCTCTTCTTCCTGAGAGAATCAAGATGTATGATTACTCCCCCACAACTGCTTCCAGGAGCTACCACAATCTGACCTGAATGTAAACCATTTAACTCAATCCAACAAACCATCATGTTTCCATTCAGATAGATTCAGTCTAAAATGAAATATTGAGCTTGTTTTTCCAATTGGAAAGCAAAACATTGCAACAAAATTGAAAGCACTGAATATATCAGTGTTGCAGAATTTGGTCTGTTCAGCTCATTGTGATCACACTCAGTTTACATTAGAAAGCCTTAATCAGATCTAATCAAAAGCCACCAACTGATCAATCAGTGTGAATGGAAACTGCTGTCTTCCTTCATTTTACCTTGGAGTCCAAACATAGAAACTGGCAATTTTTTTCTGTCCTGAGAACTTCAAGCCTGACCACATAAGGCTTACATAGTTCATCCTCCATCAGTTCCATAGAGCTAATACACACACCCACGCAAAAACCAGAAAGAAATTAGAGTGTGAGCAAAAGGTGGCCAGGTTCTTGAGGTCCTCTGGTAACTTCTTGAAAAGAGGCCATGATATGTGAATTTAGCAGATAAGTACCCTACAAAGAAGACACATGCAATTGCTAGTGCAGAGGAGTAAACTGTTTACCATTCCATCCTGGCCATATCCTGTGACAATATATTAAATGTTCTTAATTTTTATATGAAAGGACTTGCACGTTAGAGCACTGCCAAGACCACCCAGCTACAGACAGCCCTTTCTCTTTCTGATGAAAAAGGAAAACTGTATTTGGAGAGAAAAGATTGAATCAGCATCTTTAGGAGAGTAGAACTCTTCATACCATTCAACAATATTTACCATGGTAAAGAAATTACAGCTGTTCGCTGAGGGGATATTGCTGCTGGTTCACTGACTATTCTTTGGTGACAAGTGGCACAATTAGTTAGTTAGAAACTGTGGTAATTTCTCATACACAGCTGGGAAGAGTGGTTAAAATCGAAATTGAAAAACCCATTTGACTTCTTGACTCTGTTCAGGAGTGCTTTACCAACAGTGAAAACAGTCCCAATATGGGGACTGTACTGACTCACATGGTTGGAAAATACAGATCAAAGACTCCCATTCCACCATCATTTTAACAAAGCATCTGCCTGGGACTGGAAGATTTTACTCTCTTTTTATAATCACTGTAACTGTGACTCAAGGGTGTGTGCTATACCAGAAAAAAAGTGACTGTGACACATGGTATCAGCAAACTGGTTTGCACTCAGAAGTGTTCACTGTGCAATGCTTCTCACTTTGATCACCCAGAGCTTTATCATAGATAGATGAGCATGTTTACTATATTATAACCCTCAGCACCAACAGATGATTGTTAGTTTAAAAAAATAATGATGAGTCTTACTTTAAAAGTTTGTCTTGCCCAGGCAAAAAGACTTTTTCAGAGATTATAGATCTGTGTAGCTTGTAAAAGACCTCTGGAGGCCTGCTGAAAGCAGGATGAACTCAGAGCTGGTTACTTAGTTGAATTATGAACGCTTCTAAGGCTGGAGATTTCACCATCTGTGTAGAACATCTGCTGTAGTATTTGCATACCCTTATTGCAGGAAAAAAATCCTAATATCTCACTGGAGTTTCCTGTACTGCTCTTTATGTCCTTTATCTCTCACTGTTCTACTGAAATAAGTAGTGGCTGCATCCTCCTTATACTTGCTCATTCACTATCTCAGGGCAGCAAGTAAATCCCCCCATCACAGCTTTCTCATCTCAACACAGAACAAAGCCAGCACTCAGTACACCACATGCTCCAGCCCACTCTTCAATCCAATTGCATTCCAGTGAACTTCCTCCAGTATGCCTGTCTTTCTTCTACTGTGGAAGCCCCAAACAGGCCATAATAGTCCAGCCCAAATACTAATCAGAAGGGAATGATCCTGATTGCTTCTCTGAGCCTGCTGACTACACTTTTGCTAATACAGTGGATGTGGGTGGTCCTTTCCTTCATTGCACTTTGCTCATTCATGTTCAACTTGTGAACTCCTTTCTTGACAGTCAGAACCCAAGCTTCTGGATGAGGGTTCCATCATTTCACCAATCTGACACGGCCCCTCTGGATCCACCCACCCTGTATTTTCACTATCCAATCTGTATTTCACCAGCTGGCTACCATAGCATATGGCAGACTCTGGTGGATATCTAAGGATCCCAAAGTTGAGGAATCAGAGTACAAACAAGTTTTGTGCAGCCTTTCTATCTCTGGAATATCAGTTCAGATAGGAATTATATCTTGAAACTTGATATTAATACTATAAAATATTCTTTGATTATGCTGATGAAAAAATAACTATTATCAGAAAGATGCAGTTTAAAGTCTTTGTTCAAAAATATTTAGAAGGTTAGTATCAGGTGTCTTCAGGTTTCTGAAGAATAGCTCTCCTAAAATATTTCATAGTTAATGAAAAGCTCAACTGAAAGGGAGAGTTTTCAGATGCTCTGAGAAACAGTCTAATTTTCCCACTATAGAGTTATGTTTCCAGGCATTTCCATTTTTATGAATTTTTTCTAGCTGATGTCTTGTCTTCTCTTGTCCTGTTTATAAGTTATTGCAGAAAATCAGAGCAGCATCAAGTGAGATATTGGTAAAAATAAATTAACTTCTTCAGTTATAAGAAAATAATTACTTTTCACCTTTATTTGAATCAAATATGGTGGAGGAAAAAAAGGTTTAACCATGAGTAAACACATTCTGCAGATGAGCTGGAATTGGATGAGCTATGATAATTGAAAACTGAATATATAATCCATTACAGTGTGCTAGTTCTCCATGCAACTCACTTAACTGGTGAGTGACCAGGCTTAGTTTTCAGAAAGAAGGGTGAATATATGTGTTTAACTGTATTGCAGTAGCACGTTGAAGCCCCCCGACCAGATGAACATCACTGGAATCCTGTAGCACTGAATACCCAGAGAATGTGGCAGTTTTATCAGCTGCTTTTAACTTAAATGCCAGAAGTATGAGTTATTGATTTAAGAGTAGCAACTGGCCTGATAGCTGTGTTTCTAGATGCCCTAATTTCCTTTCTTAGCTCTTTCTCTTGTGTTTTAAGACCTTGAAAATTACGCATAATTGGATATTTTTAAGTGACTGATGTAAAATTAATTATGCTAAAATTAAGAAGTTTGAGGATTAAAGTGGTGTTTGTCACATTTATTTCATTCACCTGGTTGAATGCATTGTAAAAGTCTTAATTATACCATCACATGTTGTATAGATTTCTACCTCTCTCAGTATAGAGTACAAATCATCTCTTGGAATACATCACTAATTCACAGAAAAAGAAGCACTTGCTCATAACACCTTGGTTTGATTTGTCATTGACCCTGGGAGATGTAAACTGAAGTTGGAATCAAGATGGTCTTCTGAGTAAGGCAGCTGAAATCTATCCCACTGAATCACATTTTATCCCTTCCTCTGTCACAGAGACTCATCAGCTGAGCAGAAAAGCTTTTACATTATTTTCTAAGGTGTCTACTAATTATGAGTTTCTCATTAAATGCCTGGATAAAAATCAAACTTCAGACAACCTGAAGCTAACATTCAAGACTGAAACACTTTAGACCTAAAATCATACTGTACTTCAGTTTCCCTTCTGTAAAAAAAGCTGATATTCTTACATCTTTAGACATGCAGTATATTAAATAAATAAATTTGTAATAGTTCAGTAATCAAGATCACATGAATTATTATTCTGTCGTCAAAGAAGGCAAATTAGAGTAAATATGATAGTGAATCACACTGTGATATTAATAGAACATAAAATGGCTTCTCATTAAGTAATCATAAATTGGGAACAATAAAAAAAAAACAGAATACCTCAAAGAATACGTGCATATGGTCTTGCTCAGCAGTAAGGTTTCACACACAGAAAAAAACCTTAATTTTTGCTTTTTTAATGCTCAAGATACTTGATCTTGCAACAGGTTCCTTTTTACATAAGAGACATTAAATTTTTAGTATTTAAATTTCAGATAATCCAATCTAGTCACTGATTGAATTACCAATAAAGGATAATTTTAACAACTTTGCAATAATCAGCATATTTACACTGTGATATTGCCATCAAATTTAAAATTGAGCTCTAGAATAAGACAAATTCACAACTGCAGCTTATCAATAACACCTCATAAGATTTTCAAATAAATCACTTCATTTGGTTCTGCATTTTTTGTCTCACAACATTGTCAGTTTTAAAGCTCCTATCAATGGGATAGACTACAAACATCAGTCAGCAAAAAAACCAAAGTATATATCTTTATTTTCATGGAAACTTGGCTGTTGTTAATGTGTATTTAAGCAGAAAAAAGTAATCACTCAGATCCAAAAATAATTGCAGTAGATAAACCAAAAGTAGAAACTTGTATTTATGTGACCATGTCTATACTGAGCACTAAGAAATCCTGTAGCTTTGTGGTAAAGGGAACTTTTGTGCACTAATAACACTAAAAGTTGATATTTTTTTTAAGAGATTGAATTTACATCAGCTTATGAAGAAGGCAAAAAACTGTCAAGTTCAAAAATAATCTTTCATATACCAGAGCTATATGTGCTGTGCTTTTCTGTGGTAGTTTGGCTTCAATCCAGTTCCCTAAGCTGCCTTGTAGTGATACTTTACTTATGATTAAGCCCTTACTCACTTGTTGTACAGACTGTTTAACATTTAAAAGGAAATTTTATTGAAAAGGTTGCTCCTGTGGTTCAGACACTTCTTTCTTTTTTCAAATTACTAATTACTAGTAGGGGAAATCATTCCTACACTGATTACTGAACGTTCAAAAGAGCAGTGGAGGATTAACCAGAAATCTCATTCCAAAGTTAATCTAGCCCTATGATCCAAATGTAATCTCGCAGCCCAGCTATCACAGGTTCAGCTATTAAAGCTCTCCTCAAATACAACTGATGCATCTTCATGGCCACTTATTACCATCAATAACTAATACAAAACTTTGAAATGGAAGATGACCAACTTGCAAAATTTTGTTTTTACTGATCATAGACTGGCAAAATGAAAAGAAAATAAACAGAGGCTTTATGACTAAAATTGTGAGTATTTTTTTGATAATAGGTGATGACTTACTATGTGGAACAAAACTGCCAACATGAAAAGTTTTTGCTAAAAGTGAGGCCCATTTTTAGCTTGCGAAAAAGCAGTATTTTTCTACTTGAGGGATTTCTCAATAAGAAAAATCATCAAAACTGAATCCATTTAAAAATTCTGAGGAGAAGATATACCAGTGAATCTCAACAGAGAATCACCTGAGCAAGATAATTCTGTTTTAATAGCCAGGCACTAAAGAGGAATGCTAAGCTTGGAAAGAAAAGGTACTGTTGATAATTAAAGATGAGGAAGAAGATAAATCACAGTATGTGAAAAGGACGATCCTAAGAGGGGCTGGAAAGTGACCCTTCACAAGGCAAGAAGCAGCAGCTTCTGGTTTTTTTAAAAAATATACTCTATGAGCAATCCTCCTGACATTTTGGTACAGGGCTTTTCTCCCCCAAAAATTTAATCAGACCTGCCTCCAAATTATTCTTCTTTAGTGTATGGAGCAGAGCTATGAGCACATGTGGAGTTCTGCAGGGCACTTTTATACTAAAAAATGTTTTAAAGCAGTTTAGCCAATTGTACTTGCAAAATTATTAGTAATATATAGAGGTGAAAAGCACTGGTGGTATCAGTGTAGGAAGAAAAAAGAATCCTTGGGGTTTAGAGAATATAGGAATACTGAATATTAGGTATGCAGGCTACAATATTACAGATCAGATGTGCAGGAGATAGATTCACTGTGGCTACTAGATCTGGATGCATTGCTCACGCCTTGTCATATGAGATGCAAGGGGCTTGGAAATCCCCAGTGGAAGCATTGATAGTTCATTTTACAGATTCAAGAGACCTTCCTGTGCCTCCTTCAGCCAAGCATTATGGCAGAAATGTGGATATCGTATGTGTGACATCCCAGTTGTAACACCAAGCACTCAGCAGGTCCTGACATCTTATTCAAGCTGCCTAATGGAAATCCATAGTAGGAGCACGTTTCTTTTTTTTTATTCTCTTAAAAGAGATGGAAAGCAATGGAAATGAGAAGTTATGCAGTAATAGTTGTCCAAGATCCCAATGAGCATTTACTGATAGAAAATTTGTCTGTGACCCTGTGGGTATCATAGAGTCACACCCACAGGATAATTAATTGCATCATAATATAGGTCTGTAAGAAAGTGAGGCTGAATCAACAACTGGTAGGATCTTTATGTATTATTTTTAGAAAAAAACACCACATGAATAAATGAGGTAAAAGAAGTCTTACTCAGTGCTACCAGATATCTGTTAAACAGCCACACTTGATAAAGCCTAATACATTTCTTCACTGATCATAACTTTCCCATTTGTTTGTTACTGTTCCTCAGTGATCAGTGTCATCTTCTTGAACATCATTTCTACTGCTGTTTTGAATTTTCGAGGACATTTTACAATTTTATTCTTTCTGCAATATAAAAAAAATACCTGCAACCTCTTACTATAAATGGATTGTAAATAAACAGTTCGACATGGGACACCAGATTTCCCTGGAGGCAGAGCTCTGACACGTGCCAGAAGCATCTTAATTCTACACTTTTAGTCCTTCCAGGATGATCAAAAATTCAACAAACACTAATAAGTAGTTCACCACTAAAATGTACTTGAAAATTCAAATATTGCCAGTTTCTGTCTTCATAAAGATTGATACAACTTTCCTTGGAAAACCCTTCAAGACAGTTTTTTCCTAGCTTCTCCATTATTTCCTCATTCTTTGAAGCATAGCTAGTAAATCTCAAAGGTTTTTTTCAATTTCGGTGAGTATTTGGTTACTTTTGCAATCAGGAGGTTAAAAGTGAAAAAAACCAAAACTTATAAAGGGGAAAACAACTCAAGTAATATTTTCCAAGACTGACGGGGAAAGGGAACATTCAGGTATAGAAAGGGTTAAGGTTTTTTTCATAATGTCTGTTCTCAATTTCTTCAAGCCTTTAAAAAAAAAAAAACAACTATATAAACATTTCCTGTCTACTGCATGTCAGTAATTGTTTTAGTTTCAGCACAAACGAGATTTAAAGAGAGAAAAAATAGCAAGCACTTACTTCCAAGTTAAATGAGGACTTTGAAAAGTACTACACTAAAATTCACAATGCAGCTACATTGCTTCATTTATTGTTTGCAGTTTTTCTGCTCTCCCTCAAGAATTTAATGCCTATGCTTTTAAATGCAAATTTAGGTCTCTCCCTTATATATGTAACCTGTTATTTAATCTTGTAGTTCAAAGTTTTTCACTTTGTCTGTACTACCAAGGGTATGCATAACAGAAGTGAAAAATCTGATTAATACTACTATCAGGAGTCTGTACTAATCTCTTCTATCCAGAGAAGTCATAGGTTATTTCCGAGCTGATGTCATTTGTAGAAAAAAAAGCATTTGTGAAGTCCTGACATGATTGGGAAATTTATAATCTAAAATACATCCTCCATGTTAAGATTTCTATTCTATGTGTCCCTTTTTGCCCCCTTCATTTTGTGAAATACTTCAGGACCCCGATGATAGGCATGGCATAAGCAAAAGATCAATTAGTACTTCAGAGGTTTACACTCAGAAGAGGTGAATTGAAACCACGTATGTGTATTGCCTGTCTAAACAGAAATTATTGTTGTCCTGATGTTCATCCACAGTACTTATTTGTGCTAGGAAAAATTTGCCTTTCTTTGCCCAGCTCAGAAAGCTCTGTAGTGAGCCAAACACAAAGCTGTACCAGAGCTGAGGATCCCAGCTCACCTAGGGAGAGAAGGCCTGGGCTGAGCTTATAGAGAGCTCCTGGAGCCACAGGTGTGGGTGGAAGCCCCAGGTGAGGCTAGTCAGGGGATTTGTGGCTTATTAGTGCACGTAAGGGCCTGGTAATTGTGAGTCAGAAGGAACACAGCCATGCCAGGCTATGGGTTCTTTGGTTTACCAGTATGTAAATACAAGCTAAATATTGGCATGACTATCCCAAACTAGAGCAAGACAGAAACAGTAATTTCAAACCAAAGAGACACAGGAAGCACAAAAGACTGCTTTGAATTCAAGACTAATACTTCTATAAGCAGCAACTTCTGATTTCTCTATCAAAATCTGTATCACAGAACCACAGAAACCAGGAGAGAAGTAGGTTTAAAGACACCATCTAGTCTATTCACCTGCCCCAAATGCTGTAGAACTGCTGTTGTGTTATTCCTAACAGCTGATCAGAAAAATCTCAATAATGGCTTTATATAAGGCATAAGCCTAAAATACATGCCCTGCAGAAATTTTTTAGGGTTTTGTTTAGGCTTCTTAACTTAACGAGTTTACATCAATCTATTATTTCTTCTGCCTCAGAGTCTATTATTTCTTAGCCTAACAATCAAGAACACAGAGAACAGATTATTTTTTTCCTCTTTCTGTTAGTTTCTTCTGGGTTTCATAACTGATGAACTGCTATTTCTTTTGTTTCCTTCCTGACTAAACAACACCAGATCCTTCAAGGTTTTCTTATAGGTTACACATTTTAAGAGGTGGACTACTCTTGCTGTTTATTTCTAAATTTTCTCAAACTGTGCTGTACTGTTCATGTAGCAGTGAAAGAAATACTCTGTTTGATGAACACATGGTAAATATACCAGAAAGCTGACTTTCAAGGCACAACCTGGCATTTGTCTTTATTGGCTAGCATCCTTTTCCAGATTTTTTTCTCAAGTATACCAGGAACACTTTGAATTTTAATGCTATCTTCTAGTGTAGTTGGTGTCATCTGTAAATTTAAGTCATGCTCTCTATTTCTTCATCGTGGACAGTAGCGAAAATGTATTCTCCTGCTCTGATGAAAAGTCACTAGTTAATACTCTGTAAGAACAGTATTCCAATCAGTTTTGCACTCCACAGTAGTTTCATCTAGATCATTTTTCCACAGTTTACTTATGACAGTGTCAGGTAAGAAAGTGTCAAAAGATGTAAAATCGAGCATCTTTCCTCGCACAAAACCAAGTTCACCTTCATGAATGAAACTGCTTGACGCAAATTGTCCTTAATGAACTTGCAGAGATCCATAAATTCCTTTTTTCAATATCTGTTTTGGTAGTTTTTGGTAATAAAAGATAAGAGTTTGTAACTGTTGAGATTCCCTTTGTGATGTGCCTGCCCTCCTGCAGACTTTTTGAGTATCACCTGTTTCCTACAGGTTTACAAGAGAACTGTGAATGGCTTTAAGTCCACATCAAACTTGCTCTCTCATTTGGAATGTCTGCCCCAAGTCCAAACCAGTTCCTACAAAACTTGCCTGTAGAGCCCATCACTCCCTTTTGCCACCATCTGCATGTTCAGGGGTGTGGAGTGGGAGGTGACCTCCTGTATGACTATCCTGTAGACCATGTAGTGACATTTCCCCAGATCGTAAATGCCATAGTTGACAGAAGACAAAGGCAAAACTTCCTAAAGAACAGAGTCCTTAAAACGGTATAAGGAGTTATGCTAGATCCTACAGAAGCTGCACATTAAGTATTTTGTGTGTTGTTGTCTCATTCCTGTTTGACTCTTCTCCAACATAGTTGGGTGTGGCAGATCCAGCAGCTGCTGTCAGAAGTATCTCATCCACTGTCTTCAAGAACAAGTTATAGGAAGTCAGTCATCTTCCCCATTGTATTCATTGAGACCACTGAAATACATTCCTTCCTGAATGAAAGGCAGTCTCTGCAGAGAATAAAAACAGCCTGCCATGAGGTATCATAGGTTAAACCCATATGCCACACTTTTAGATGTCCATTTTCTAGACAATTTTTTTTTTTTTTGAGAAGCAAAATAAAGCAAATACATATTTCGCAACGATAACCGAAACCAAATTATTATCACCCATATAAAAGTCCTTTGAAAGCCAAGGACACAATTAATGTCATTGTTTTTTCATTCCCAGCAGAGAGGCTAATATGTCTACCCACATTCCAGAGGAAAGAAAGTATGAGAAAAACTGAGAAACTTGATGCTAATCTTTCTGCTATAAACTGGAACATCATCAATAAATTTCCATCTGCAGGTCTGTATAGTCACCTTGAAGCAAAGGTTGAGTTGAAATGAGTGCCAGGACAAACATTCTCTTCACCAGTATCAACTATGTCTACACTAAGAGCTTTCACATGAAAGGAGTCACTCCCAGAGGTGTTTCAGCTGCTCTTCAGGATGATACCCAGTGTTTGGGCAGTTTTTTGAGGAAAAGTAGATACAGAGAAAACAGGAAGCAAATGTGCTCTAACATGCTTCAGTTCACTCATGATCATCCAGATTTTCAGTTTGGTTTATCAATAGATTAAGATTGCTGCAGACATGAGTTCATCTGCTCAGATTCAGCATTTCAGTGAAGTTTCATCTGCATAAAAGAAACACATTTTCTTTATCTGCTTTTAGCTTTAAGAGGTAATGTTCTAATTTACTTGGAACCAAAAAAATAGCTCCATATTAAAAGTGCTAGAATGTCAGTCGCAAAGGCTGCTTTAAACAGCACTATTTTGGTTGCTTTCTACTTCTTAATGTGTCTCCTCTAGCATTCATATATCTGCTGAATTCTGAAAATTCTCCAGGAGCCAAATTTCCAGAGACAGTTTTGACAGCCTTCATAGTTACTGAAATGCTGACAGCAGAGGGAACTAGATAGAGTCATAAAATCCTTTAGGTTGGAAAAGATCTCTAAGATCATTGAGTAAGCCCAGCACTGCCATGTTCACTGCTAATCCATGTCCTGAAGTGCCCCATTTACGTGTCTTTCAAACACCTCTAGGAATGGTGACTTAAACATCTCTTCTAGTGCTTGATTTCTTCTTTCAGTGAAGAACTTTTTCCTAGTATCCAACCTAAATTTCTCCTGGCACAACTCTTGTCCTCTCACTTGTTACGTGAGAAAAATCTCACTTGTTACCTGAGAAAAGAGCCCAGTCCTCTCATGGCTACACCCTCCTGTCAGGGGGTTGTAGAGAGTGAGAAGGTCCCCCCCTGAGCCTCCTTTTTTCCAGGCTGAGTGCCCTTAGCTCCCTCAGCTGCTCCTCCTCAGACTTGTGCTCCAGACCCTTCCCCAGCCCCACTGCCCTTCTCTGGACCCACTCCAGCCCCTCAATGTCTTTCTTGTAGTGAGGGGCCCAAAACTGAATACAGGATTCGAGATGTGGCCTCACCAGTGCCCAGCACAGAGGGACAATCACTGCCCTGGTTCTGCCACCACAATGTCACTGATACAGGCCAGGGTGACATTTGGTACCTTGGCCACCTGAGTACACCTGGGCTCATGTTCAGCTGCTGTAGCCAGCACTCTCAGGTCCTTTTCCAGCTTTCCAGCTACTCTGCCCCAGCCTGTAGCACTGCAGGGGGTAATTGTGACCTACAGGCAGGATCCAGTAATTTGCCTGGTTGTACCTCAGACCACTGCCCTCAGACCACTGATCTAGCCTGTCCTGATCCCTCTGCAGACCGTTCCTGTCCTTCAGCAGATCAACATTCCTGCCNGTTCCTGTCCTTCAGCAGATCAACATTCCTGCCCA
>VXAC01001335.1:0-50399 GCA_013399225.1 Rhipidura dahli
AACTTTCAAACCCCAACACTTCCACACACTGTACCCACCCAGCTTTGGAAAGTGGCTTCTGAATTTTGGCAATTGGTGAGAGCAGGACAAGCCTGTATCAACACAACTATACAGCTGTGGGTAACTTACACTGACATGCCAGCTTTATATTTGCAGCTAATATTAAGAACTAATAAGTGATACTGGGTTTTCACTGATTCACTCCTTTGATGGTACAGAAGATTGCAACTTAATAATAATAGCTTGAAATACCATATCTAATTTTAGTTCAAAGACTCTTTTTTTATGATTTTTTAAATGTGGTAGTTGACAGTCTTTTTTCTCTTCAAAGGAGGAGAAAATAAGCAACACTTTCTGTGAGAGTAAAATAATGAAACAAGAACATGGCTTACAGGAAGAATTTTTAAGACACTTTTATCTGTACCGATACTGGCTCTCGTAAATCTTTTGGCAAAACTGTCTTTCAGAAAACAAAGCAAAAGAAAACCCCAAACAAAATAAAAAAGAAATCACAAAACATTTCTCACTCTTTATGCCTTTAATAGTTTACAGGGAGATACAGGAGTATTTTCTTTGGTTCTTTTTTTGCTCTATGTGCCATATGTGCCTTTTAGCTCTTTAATTTTCTTCCACAGCATCTTTTTCCCTCTCTGCAGTTTAATGACTCCCAATTTCCTTTGTCATTCCATCTGGTTCACTCCATGTCTGTGAAACATTATTCCTTTCAGGCACATGGTAGGCAACAACACTACGCCTAATTTTTTAAGTGTAGGTAGAGTTTTACAGAATCGATTGTTCAACAGTTTTTTTCAGTGGAAAATAGGGTGATTCTCCCTCGAAGAGGACAATAGCTAATGAATTAGAGAAATAGTGTAACTCAGCTATTGAAGTGTTTCCCAAAGCTTAGTCTTTGTGTGTTGGTGTTAATAGCAAAGCATTTAGGATCAGGTATCACTGAAGCAATTCTTATAGTTTATGTGTAAAAGACTTCCCAGAGCCTACATTCCTGACTTAGGGAATATTCCTTATTCACTGTTTATGACCTCTTGTGGCCATCATTCAGCTCAGAAATGAGAACTTACTTTTAAAGCTTTTTTAGAAACATGCTACTATACCTGTTGAAACACCTTAGAGCTTGTTTACTATGTTTCATATTTCTGTTTGGTCCTCTAAAATAATTTAATAATGGTATTTAAGCCTTTTAGATCCTTGGGCCTGGCTAGCTCCCAAAGTTATGGTGTTAGGGGATGGGAAGAAGGGTATCTTTTCTCAGAGTTCTCCAATAGTTCTTGCTTCAGTTACATAGCTGCATAAAAGAGCTTTTAATGATTGTTTGCATCTGTTCTAAATGACAAGTGATTCTCAACACTCACTGCTGTCAGCAATTCATAACAATTTCCATACCTCTCCATAGCATTAAATATTTAATCAGGGCTATAATAAACAAGTTATGTACACAAGTCAAAGTGCAGTCACTCACACCTACCCTGAGAAATAAAGAGAAGAAGTAGACTTTTGAGTAACTTGATGCTAAAGAGATAACTGGTAAAATTAGGATTTCAAAAGGCCTGAAATACAGTCATAATGACACATAATAAGAGACTTCTTAATTTAAAATTGAGGGGGTTTTTTTTCACATTTTCATTACAAGTAAAAACAGCATTTCTTTTAGACCAGTATGTTTCTGCTTCAGTCACTAGGCATTAGACAGTGCCAAATTACAGTTTCCAGACAGCATATTAATGATGGCTTGAGACCATTTATTCATGCTCATCATATCATACAAACATTGGTTTTTATTCACTCCTGTGTTCTGGTGCTGAATCTGAAAAATATATTTTATTCCTTCCAGCCTGCAGACTTACAAAGTTTCAAAATGAGTGTGACACTTGCAGAAATGCATTCAGAAAGAGTCTGGTTTTGTCAGCTTGTGCCTGAAATGAGTGTAGTGATAAGAATACAGAATCATGTCTATGGTCATAAAATGCACAGATTTTCATCTGGACTTTGAGCCCAAAGCTGGTTTGTCTCCACGGTGCAGGGTGAGACTATTTGGATTTATCACCCTGCCTTGCTTGTAAAAGTACTTCCTGTATTTAATCTTAAGTTTCCTTAGCATTGCTCCCTACCTAAAGACGATTGTCAGTGAAGAGCTGAGGATAGTAGAGGTGGCCTCAAAGAAGGAAACATTTATTTATACTCAGTCTAGTCAATATGATATACCAGGCCTTTCTTGCAACCTGCAGTGGACACTACTCATTACGTCCATGACATGTCTCTCAACTAATCTGACAAATCACTTTCATTGATTATGCACCAAATGCACCTGAACGCTGGTTCATTTGTAGCATGTAACTTGTGTAACTCTTGCCTGAGTAATGCATAGCTACTGAGATGGCTGTCTAACATAGGTTGATCTTTGAGACTTAAAAAAAATCCATGTAACCTTAAAAGATATGGTGAGCCAGCAGTCTTCCCTTCCCTTAGTATATTTTAAAGTGATTTCAGAACTGGATGCTACATACAGCAGCTGTGCAAGATGAGGGAGGGAATGAGGAGATTTCTAGTCTCTGACTTTCACTGAGCAAATGCAGTCAGAATACACTTAAAGTTTATGGATTTCATGCCTACTTTACCTGGGACATAGATAACATTTCTGTAAAGAGGGCCCAGGTGCACTACTGTTCATCAGCATTGAATAGAAAATGCACCTGTTGAGTTCACTGTTCACATTCAGTTTTTCTTCTTATTTCTTCTATTATACAATTATTTTTCTTACTGATGCTGGTTACTTTTAAGAATGAAATGTCAGTATGTTACGTATGTATGAAACCTCCTCATTTAGTACTAAGTTAGTATTTATATGTAGATAGATGTTTATTCCTAAAGTTTGAAGTTTTACATAACAAATGATGTTGAGATTATTTTTTATTGAAAATATTGATCACTACTTCTTTTTCAAGCATAGCTTGAGATTCTGACTTGAAAATGAGATCAACATCTCTGTTTCTTCTATTACCCAGTAACTGTAGCATTCACACGTGGCATAATTGTCTCTGCTGCTTGTGGAAGACAATGTTTTCTGTTGCTTCCAAGGAAAAACATTAGCAGAAGATCAGTTGGGATTTCTTTTTCGTTTCCCCATTCCTTAAGTACTGCCCACACATACTGCAAATCCGACTTAACACTTTATGGTTCTGGTTTTGCAAGTAGTCCTTGGTGGTTTTTAAAATTTAAAGCAACATGAGAAAGCACACAGTTATTCTGAAACTCTTTGATTGACCTGGCCAGGCCAGCTCTGGTAAGTCTCCATCCAGGTGGGCAAATGTGGGTGAAATAACGGTGGTGTTAAGGCTTTGCAGGCAGCCACTCAGTTTAGTGATGATTGTAGGGAGTGTCTGGTGGCTGCAAGTGGGGGAAACCAAGGAGGAGGGAACAGAATCCCACCTGATCTCCTTCTAGAACTCTCGGGGCCAGCAGTCAGTAACAAAGAATCCTCAAGGGCTGGCAGGAATGTCCAGCGAGGAACAGCTGAGGGCTTTGGGTTTGTTTTGTTTGGATTAAAGGAGGCTGAAGGGAGATTTCATTGCTCTCTGCAGCTTCCTGAGGAGGGGACATGGAGAAGGAGGTGCTGAGCTCTTCTTCCTTATATCCGGTGATAGGACACATAGGAGCAGCTCCGAGCTGTGCCACGGGAGGTTTACACCTGGCATTTGGAAGCATTTCTTTAGCAACAGCGTGGTCAGACATGGGAACAGGGTCCCTAGGGAGGTGACTGATGCCACAAACTGTTGGTGTTAAGAGGCATTTGGGCAATGCCCTTAATAACATGCTTTAATTCCTGGTCAGCCCTGCATTGATCAGGCAGTTGGACTTGATCATCCTTTTAGGTCCATTTGCACTGAAATGCTCTATTCTGTTCTGCTCTACTCTATTTTACTCTGTTCTAAAGTTGAAATTAGAGAAATTATTATAATAAGTTGTTTATTTAACAGGTTTGAAAGAAAGGTGCCTAAAGAAGTACAAAAGTCCTGTCACCAAAACCTCATGAGTGGAAACTGTATTCCTCTTTGCTTGGGATGTAAATTTAAGAGGAACTTTTAAGTCCACTTTTAAGATAGTACCAATTTTAAATTATTTTAAATATTCCATCGATTTCTTTTGTCAGCTTTCTGATCTTTGTATAAATTTTTAAATCAAGTTTTATCTCTAAAGATTTTTTGGACTCTTTTTTTAGGGACCTAAGGAGAGACCCATTTTGACCTTGTTTTACAAGAGCCAGAAGTCACTTCATCAAAGGACTTGCTTTTTGTCATTAAGTATTTAGAAGACAATGAGATGATCTAAATCTCCCACACACTAATGTCACAGCTTTACTTTCAGTCAGATTTCTACCATCAGTAGCATTAAAGGATATTTGCAGATCCTTAGAGTTTTAGGTCTAATTAGCCAAGTTAAATGAAAATATGAATCTCTGTGGGATCATAGATTATTAGATTATCTCTTCAATATTGACAACTAGACTTACTCCTAGACAGATTTTTCCTTAAGCAACTCTCTTAACTCTTGTTATTCTGTAGCCTCTGGGTCCGAGAACTAAAGATGAATTAGAGCCAATGAATGCCAATAATGAAAGAATACCAGGGGCTGTGAGTTTTCAATTAGATAAAAGATTTGTCTTAGCTCAACTGCTTTAGGTTGTCCACATTCTGAGCAGGAAAAAGAGAGAAGAAAAAGCATGCATGTGTTTTAAATTGGATGGAAAATTTTAGTCATTGCAAATGCCTGATGTTTTGCAAAAGAATAAAAGCAAGGACAGATAAGAATAAAAGAATAAAAGCAAGATGGATAAGCATCGGAAAAAAATGACGTAAAACCAGAAGAAAGGTCAATTTTCATGATCAAATAAAGCTTCTTGCTCAATAACAGAACGAAGAAATTTCTGGGGTTTCTGTACCACTGTATTTGTTGGATTTTTTTCTTTCTCTTTCTCACAGAAAGCAACTAACAAACAAAGAAACAAACAAAAACATTTTGAAAGGGCTAATGTATCTTGAATGGAAGATAGGACACTCAAGATAATTTTCTGTATATAATTGGCAATATTTCATCCCTCTGTTGTGAAAATTATGTGCAAGAGAAAGGAAGCTTAGAATTTAAACACTTTCCTTTATGTGGCTTGATAGGCCTATAAACTTGTTCCATCTACTGTCAATTAACAAGTCCCTACACACTCAATAATGTGTATGGCTGTTTTTTGGTTATCACATTGCTGTTGCTTATAGACAAGTTCTTGCTTCCATGAATTGCTTATAAAAATACTTTTTTGACATTAGAGTTTCTACATCATCTTAACTCCTTTATATTTTCTCAAGCTTCTGAAAAAACTCTGGCGTGTGAGTTAAAACTTGTTTATATTTGTATTTTGAAAAAGGACTAGAGGTGTTTAGGAACAATTAGGGCTCCAAAAGCAAAAGTAATTTCTCGATTTGTGTATGATTAATATTTGTATCTATGTTAATAAAAATCAACAGGATAGAAAAAATTAGTCCTCATGAGAAAGAGCAAAACATTTGTCAACTTTAAACATATTGAAGCAACTCTGAAGCCATTTAAATTTCACAGCTGCATATACGATGGTCTGCTTTCAGAGTATGCCTAAATTTTTATTAACCCGGGTTTTTCTCTGACTCTTGTAGTAAGATTCCAGAAGGATTGCTTGTTATGGATTTATGCTCTTCTCAGGAGTGACATTGTTTCTTTAATTTCTTTTGGGTATTGTAGAAAAAGAACCCATTCATCCCACATGAAAATATTTTGAACATTTATTTCCTTGTTTAGACCATTCAAAAGGAAGAAAATTTAATACTACAGTCTCCCTGTTATTATTTTTCAATCATTAAAATCTTATTTCAGTTTTATGGGGATTCATGAGCAGGAAACAAAGATTAACCCAAAAATGAGTGTGTTTCTGTTACCGAAGTTCCAAAATGAGATAGAAAAATCTTGTCTCCACCTATAAAATATATACCCTTCAAATATGAATAGGCATTTATAGATGACTCAAATTTGATGTAAAGAATTAGTAACCTTTATTTAAACTTCTCCAGTTTTGAAATTATTGTGATTTTTTCATTCATCTGTTTGTCAAATAACTTTTTAATGCACATAAATGCCTTGTCTTTATTTACAATAATCAGCCTTGCACTTGTCTGTGAACCTAAGAGAAATATGATTGTATTACACTTACCTTGAAAAGTTATAATTTCATGTTAGAAATTTAAAACCAAATGCAGTTCCATGTGTCAGTGTAGTACTGAATTGAAAATAAAATACTTAGGGTAAAATAGCAGAAAATGTCATTCTTTAGTACCCACAATACTCTGTGTATTCTGAGGCAGCTGCACATAACTGGCACTGTGCTCCTTTTCTTTGCTTGAATCCATTATCTTGTCCTATCCTGGATATTATATTTAGCATATATCAAAGTAGGAAGAAAACAGCAAGTATTGCACTTTGATCTGCTTTCTTCTGTGTGTTAAAAATGCTGTGAAGTTGCAAAAAAAAAAAAAAACCAAAAAAAACCCCAAGATTTAAGAAACATTAAAAGTGAGATCTTTTTACTGTTTCACCAAAACTCTTTGCAAATTCTTTGTTGCCTAAGGGAGATACTTAAAGGAGTGCTTTGTTTGCTGTGACTTAATGGAGAGAATATTGTTTTTTCTGGGGGGAATTTACATTGAAATTTTGATTATTGCAGTGCACAGTACTGCTAATACAGACTGTCATTCAGGGGCCTTCTGCAACAATGACAGCTCATGTTTAAGGTAAGATGTTAGGAATATTGCTGTTGAAATCAGGAGGTGTTATAAGAGAACTTAAAAATGTGTACATAAGATAGAACTTTGAAGAGCTGTGTTCAATTTCTGAACATTGTCATTTTCTTAGTAGAAGTACCTTTAGACATGGAAAATTGAATGAACCTTGGTATTGAATGAATAGAAAAAGAACAGTATCTTCTGGGCACTGAAATATGATTCAGATCACAGATATTCTAAAACACGTTCAAATTTACATGGAATAGGGCACAGGAAAGTGAACAAGATGTTTTTAAAGTTAACCTTGTTTGGTCTCAAATATTTTGATGTTAGATTCTAAGACCTGAGGCCCATGAGAACATTTGAAGTTGTAAGGAAGACAAACTGATCTTAAACCAGATCTGCTCATGTCTGTTTTCTGTTTGTAAACAGATATTTCAGTGTGTGTACTTTTAGTTTTTAATACCCTGAAATTAATTCATTGGCATCCTGTGCTTGAGACCAAATTTGTATTGATGTCTGAATAATGAAATCTGAGGCTCCATGTTTATTACATTGATCTATCTAGCTGACTTTAAAGTATAGTGCTTCACAGGAGCTCTTAGGATTTTGTGTTTATAAAGTGGAATCACTGGGAAAAGTAAAAATTAAAAAAAAAAAAGACCAACAAGATAAAATGAAATGAAATAAACTCAATGAGATATAAGAATGATGGTGACAAGGAGTCAGTCACTCATTATGAGGGCATTCAATGGGATAGCTTCTCTTACTGGGTCTGTCTAGGTTCCAGTATCACTATGTTCATGCTGACATTTGGGATTGAGCCATTACCTAAAGAGAACAAAATATTGCAGTATCTAGAAAGGCCTACTATCAGCTGCCCCGCTGGTTTTAAGTGTATCTTGGCACATGAATTGACCCTAAGGGCCTCCAACTGGTTGTACAAATCAAGTGGTGGCTTTGGCATAGGCTAAGTAATGTCTGGGAGTTGTTGCAGTACAGGATTCCTCGTCTCTTTCCATTATGAGTTACATTCATTGGGGAGAATTTATAGTCTGGGGAGACAGTGTTAAAACAACCCACATTCTGTAGTCCTGTTTCACTGTTTAGTGTCAG
The DNA here is from genome assembly GCA_013399225.1 of Rhipidura dahli. NCBI lineage: Eukaryota > Metazoa > Chordata > Aves > Passeriformes > Rhipiduridae > Rhipidura > Rhipidura dahli. The sequence goes on from VXAC01001335.1 coordinate 7,935, forward strand.
GTGTAGTTAATAAGGGGGTGTTCTCCCCTTTGTTTTTTTTTTTTCCTTTGTTTTTTTTTTTTGCTTTGTTTATTTATTTTTTTTTTTTTTGTGTAAGGACATGAAGGTATTTCGCTGGGGTTTGTTCTGACTGTTTTTTGTTTGTTTCCACAACACATGGTTTATATTGCTGTTTTAAGAGTGTCTTTCCTGAACCCAGTGAATCCTTTTTCCATTTTTATCCAGAGAGCTTTGCCCACAGAGCTGTTGGATGTGGTATTTATGCTGTTTTGCTGCTGCACTGCATTGCATTTATCACTAAGAAGGCTGCATGGGACCAGGTATCTAATTAATGATATTAGGAGGGCACAAGTTGAGGGAGAAAGGAAATACAGTTTCTGATGAGGTCAGCTTGGTAATTGCATCTAGTGCTCTTCAGGCAGCCTTGCACTAATCCATGGGAGCAAATCCCATATACTTGAAGGAAAAAGGCAAGTAGAGTCTTGTAAGGGTACATATTCATTATGTTCACCAAAATAACACGTTTCTTCATACAGTCTAGAAGACTATGCCTGCCTACTAAACAACGAGCAAAATGCTGGTCTTTTCATGTGGTGTTATGGCTAGTACACTTTCTTTCTCTAAAATTCCAGTTCATGTTGTCAGCAGTTGGTTCAGACTCCATTGAGTCCTGCTGTGTTGCTCATTTCAGGCTTTTAAGGAAGAAAAGGGTAATGGTTTCCAGTAATTTGCATTTGTGGCTGGCTACCTGTTTATGCTTTGGAAATTACTATTATATGCCTCAGCATAAATGAGAAATGATGTTGATAAGAGCCTTATTGGAAATACAAATAAAAAATCTTCTAAAAATTATGCTTACATTAAAAAAGCATTTCAAATATATGTACTGGTCAGAAATAAATAAAAAAGAAACCCCCACTAAACAATCTTTTTGTTAGTTTTACAAAAGAATTTCACAGATTTTTAACTTTACAAAAATGGCACTTTAGCAATGCTATTGTACACACCTTAAGTGTTTGTGAATTTTTCTTAATTCCCTTCCTTATCTTCGTTTTGCTTGCCTTTTTATTTTCATTGTATCACCAAGTGCTCAAAAATGTTTTGTGTTTCTTTTTGTGTGCATGTGTGTGCTGTTTGTAAGGAGTAGGGGATGTGGCGAGGCAGATAATGAAGGCTACACTGAGGTTAGCATAAGTGACCTGACTTTCCCCTGTGAAGAGTCACAGATTCCTACAATGCTTATGAAAAGTGTGTGTGTGTGAGGTGATGGTGGCAAAGTGGGGGGGTATTCAGGGGGCTTCATTTTAACCAGGAAAATGGTAGAGTGAAGAAGGCATCTATATTCAGAGCACTGGTTACAATTTTGAGCAACTACTAGGAGACTAACAAGCAGCTTGTGGAAATTGGAGTCAGAATAGAGTTGAGGTCATCATACCCACCCCTTATGAAACAGGCAGAGCTGGTCTGTAACTGCACATGTACAGCTGGACTTGCAGCATGAAAGCAAGGTAGCAATTATTTAGCATTCTGTGCCCTTGTGGCACTGGGAAACTTCCTGCTCTCTAGCAGTCACTGGAGATGGAAGAGGGTTAAAGGAGTCTGAATGATTTATGTACTGCCTGAACAGATTTTCAGCAAACAAAAAAGTTTCTGATGCCAGGTCTGTGCTTCAAAAAGAATCCTTAGTCTCAGTACTGGTATTTTTATCACTGTTGCCATGTTGACATGAAATGAAGTTGTATTCTGGAATCCTGTCTGGTTCTCTGTAGCTTGCAAGCTAAAGTCTGGTTAGACATGTCTCTTCTGTCTTGAAAGTATGGTCCTCCTCCTTTCACTCCTACTTCCAATTCCTTTATCCCAATTGCAGCTCTACAGCACTTGCATTTTGGCCCAGCTTAGGCAGTGCTTTTCTGTGCCTTATCTTACAAAATTTGTAAACCCTTTTTTTTTTCTCTTTTTTTCCTAGACAAAGAATGTTTGAGCTGTGTTTGTGTTTCGGAAGCAATGTGCAGGTGGGAAGGATGTGTCCTCTTCACTTCAGGTAAGACATTCAGGGTACCATGAAATGCTGTAGATCATTGCAGGGAGAAGCAGAGCAGACAAAAATACATGGGATAATGCCCAGCAGTATCTGGGAAGTAGAGAATGTGAAAGAATGTGACTTATTGAAATAGGATGAGGAGCTGTAAAAATTGTCAGAGACCACCAAAGGATTTCAGTGTAGAAAGGCAGGCACAAGAACAGAGCTGCAGTTTCATTTTCTCAAATGCAAAACGGTTTATAGGCAAGAGTGGAGTAAAAGATCTGAATTTCTTCCCATAATCTGGTTGTGTTGTGTTCACACAGATATTTTTACATCTATGCAATTGACTTCCTCCAGAATGAATCGTATGTGTAGATGTTCTTTGATGATGAGATGGGGCTGTGGACAACCTGCTCTAGTGGAACCTGTCTCTGCCATTGGCAGGGGGTTGCAACCACTTTATCTTTACCATTCTATGGCTCTGTGATTTACATCGCCCTGTAGTCAGTTTTGGCCAAAATATGACTTGGAAAACGGTGCAAGTACCTGTGACAACCTAAAGTACAGGAACAGGCAGCTTATGCGGTTTTTGCTGTTGGGAGCTCTGTACAGGTCAGAAACCAAAGTCCATTCTGTGTGGGAAGATTGTTTGTGTTCCACATACTTTAAGTTGAAGCCTGCAGGAACTGGGAGTTTCCTACTTCCCCCTGTGTACTCCTGCTGCAGTACAGGCACAGAAACTTACAGCCAGCTGGAGTGCAAAAAAACCCCACCAAAAGTATGGAGTAGCAATAAAATAGATTGTGGGCATCAGTGGTGTCATAGGTTGATGGAGCAGCAAGAGGAATTTGTTACACCAGTCTGTCAGGAGAACCTGTGAACTACACAACTAACCCTTCAGACAATGAGAGAAAGCAAAAATATTTTTAAATTCCTGCAGCTGAGCCTGGGAGAAAATTCTCTTATAGTTCCAATCTGAAGAACCCTGAATGCATGAACAATTTTGGATACACTCAGCTCTGCTTCCTACCTTACACACTTTTTGTTCTCCACAACTGTATTTAAATAGGGATAAACAAACAGAAAAAAACAAACCTCACATTTTTCCATAAGCAAAGGAAAGGCTACTATAATTAGCTCATTCTGTTGGGCAACCGTATGACAGAAAAATTAGCTATTTAGGTGTCCTGTTTCCTTGTACTAATTTAAAAGATATTCTATGTATAAAATTGATAGTATTTTGCAGTATTTCTGTAACTGAAAGAATTTTACAGATACTCAGGCAAAATATATATTTTAGCTCTTTTTTATCAATCCATGTCTACTTATCCAAGTTACAGAATATGTCTCTGGATCAAAACTGATCCAAGTATTGGCATAATCAGTGATACTGTTATAACTTTCATGTATTAAAAATTGTTGAGCTGAAAACTTCCAAGTTTTTCACTTCTATTTTTATGTTGTTCAAATTATTACAATTTAGTACAGGAGGTGAGAGGTACTGATAAGGGACCTTTGCTTTAACAATGGACAAGTAAAAATACTGGCTATTTGTTTGCAGTTTAATTGAGAAAAATATGGAGAAAAGGGAAAGGAAGAGTTTGCAGACACCAATGATGCATAGAAGTTGCTCTTTTCTAGGAGCAGAAGTGTAGAAAGCTAGACTAGGAAATAGGGAAGGTCAGGGTATTTCTTTTTAATGATTTCTCTTTGACAAGCTTTACTAGTCCGAACTAGGACAATTTGAGAGGTTGTCACCTCCAGCTGTCCATCACATCCATTGAGTGGCACTTACAAGTCCCAAAACTGGCTGAAGAGCAGTGGGTCTGGTCCTAAAGTGCTGCAATTCAAACTTTAGCATATTAATGCAAACCACCATTAATTTTAGTCTGTATTAATGTATTGATCTATGAACTACCATGTCTAAGAGCTCTGATTCATGATGATTTTGGGATTTAGCAACCTTTAGGGGCAGAAGTCAATTCAGCTGTCCTCGCTGAGAGCAATGAGAGGCCGTGAGACTAAAGAAGGTCTCTAAGATGTAAAATTGCTTGATCTGTGCAGCCAGAGTAACAACAATAGTCCCTGTGGGCATAGAGAGGTGCTTTGCCTGGGAGTATGAGCATGGCTTTGTTAGTCCTGCATACATTAATCCACTGAACACCTCCTTTTCCCTTTCCATTCTATCCAGTTGGGTTGAATTGTTTCTGGATGTATTGGCGGCACCATTGTGAGCATTGCAGTGGCTTGTTCATGTTTTACTGTGAGTGTAAAATGTAAAAACTCTGTTTGGTTAATTAAACAATGTTCATCGCATTACCAGTTGATAAACAGCTGGTTTCAGGCTCAGGCTGGCACAGCTTTCCTGGGCATAAGCTACAACAGGCAGTGTAAGGTCTCAAAATAATAACTTACCCACTTACTTCCAGGCATAGCTGCCCTGAACATGTTTCATACACTATATACAACTGGCATTTCTGCATTTACAGGCTTTTGGGGTTTGTGTGGGCTTGTGGGCTTTAATAAAACCCAGTGTTATGAAAGGTAATACATTAGAATAGTCAGAAATTCAAGAAATTCAAAAGTTTACCTTTCAAACCTAATGATAAGGTACTGCCTCCACCATATAATAAATTCAAATGGTTGGCATATGTATTTTTGTAAGGAATAATTTTAAGTAAAAAAGACACTTAAATGTGTATTGTTGAAATCTCAGCAAAATATGTAACATTTTACTTTTCTGTTTGTTTTTGAAGACTAAAATTAAGTATATAGCTGTGAATTGGAGATAGTGATAGTTTACCTTCTGTACCACTGATACTGGAAGGTATTTTTTTTTATTTTGATACAAAGCTGCATCACATCAGCAGACAGGTGACATTGCAGTGGGCAGGATCATTTTTTAAATTTTTTTGACACTTAAAGGTGGACTAAAAATACTATCAATATATTACTATCTGTTTACAATACAGAGCTAAACACCTTTGTCTCACCCACTTAAAGTACTTCAGAGAATATGAAGGGTTTTATTGCTGATAGATTCAGAAATATTTTGTAAGTGAACATCAGAACAGACAAACCCTCAGGCTGAAGTAGGTGAATAAGTAGGTAAGAATGTTCTCATTACTGTCTATAGGCCATGAGGCTCCGTCTTGAGGCTTGAACTCCCCTTGTTCATCATCATCATGAAGCGATCATAACCTTCAAAGGGAAACCATAAGAGCACCACATATAATCTAACAATGAACTTTGGCCCATAGAGAGGGGGAGAATTGCTCAGAATTATAATTGCAACTTACAGGATGTAGCACTATGTTAACTGAAGATCATAATTTTTAATTTTTTTATCCAAAGGTCAAAGGGAATTTTTCTTGGGTTTTTTTTTTGGTTTTTTTTTCACCAGAAAACTCTTAATTTTGTAGAGAAAATATTCCTTGAAAGGCTTGCTTCTGATTTTCTGATCAGCTTTGGTATATCATTGTTCTGTAAGTTTTTTGCTCATCTTAGTAACCAAACTGCAGTGACAAAGAACAAGCTCCTTCACACCTTTGCTCTTATTGATTTTTCCAAGTGCACTTTTTCTGTTGCTATCTATCACAGCAACTATGCCTTTGCAATAATAAAAAGAAAGAATTCTACTTAGAACATGCTAGATAGTTCCTAATGTGGAAAAAGTGAAGAAACACTGGACTAATAGTATCATATTCAGTGAAAAAAGCACTCTCAGGTCACTGAGATTTCTTCTTGAGGATGTTCTTTGCATTGAAACATTTGCAGTTTTTCCCCTGCATGGTCTGGGACTTTTAATCAGAAGTAACACTACAGCTACAATGAAATTGGAGCTATATGAGCCCATGCTTATTTCCGAATTCATATAGAGAAAATCTCTTCTCTTTCTTGATTATGAAAGGTGATCATGAAAAGCCCTGCAAGTCTCAGAGCGCAGACAATAGAAAGAAAATTTAAAACATTAGCTTACAATTTTTGGTAATGCAATGTTAGGAAAGAGTGGGGTTTTTAAAGGGATTGTTTTTTCCTAATGAGAAGTTTCTCCTACTGATTTTGAAATTAATTTTCTGTACTTTTTTTTCTTTTTAATGTAAGAAAGAAAATATTAATAATCTCATAAGTAGGGCACCATCATTTGTTGCATAATACTTTATATTTATGTTTTCCAAATCAGTTACCTCAGAGAATGAGCATAAATATGTAGGCTTTGAACAGAATGGCCAAAATAGAGTTAAATTACCTTTCAATAATTCATTTGTATAATTACACCCTTAGGCTTCTTAAATTATGGCAGAGACTCATTCAGGAGCTGTTAGTAGCTTAGAATAAAGAGAACTGCAGTGTTTTACTCCTCTGAGAAACTCTAATTTTTAGTCCAGAGGAAAGGGTAAAGAAATTTCTTGTGGAATTTGTAAGAGCAAGACAGAATTCACTACATCTAAGAAACGTGATCTGTGCTGGATATTGGCTTTTCTAGGAATCTTTGACATTCTGGAAAGGAAGGTGATTCCAATATATCAAAAAATATACATCTTCCATCTTCTGATGTAAAAATTGCTGTTGCTACTTCTGCTTTAATTCAACTGAAGTATTTGTGCTAAATGAAATTTTGTATACCATTTCTGAATATGAATACATGTCTTTCTTTTGGGATGTAGAAATAGAAGACAGGGATTTTGAGAGAAAGTAGAGATTTCAGCAGATCTGCTCTGGAACGTGCTGAAGCATAACTTCAATGCATTCTGTTGTCTTCAGCCACTGTAAAGTAATTCAGTATAAAAGCTGTATGCTAAGCTTAGCTTCTGTTAGCATTTGCAGTGCATATGTTCTCTTTTTGCTCTTATTCATTACTTTTCTTTTTAATTTTTGTGGTGATCACTTAGTATAGTAATTCAATTTATGTAAGGAGAACTCAGAAGATCTAAGAAAGATATAAAAAAGTTAATGAAGGAATAGTGTGCTTTAGCAGATCAGGTATTTGGTTTGGATTTTTCCTTAGGTAAACCCTTGTAATTAATTTTTTTGGATGTTTATCTCTACCAAAACCTGTGCATTTTTTGTTTACAGATAGATAATATGACAATGCTAAAATACATTACCCTGGCGCCAGTGTACAGCATTAGTACGGTACTGAATGAGACAGCCAGTGTGCCCTGTGACTAAATTTGGCTGGATGTCTCCAGAGAGCCACTGCTGGTCTGTGAAAGAGTTGAACATTTATGCATCCATTCATACCCTTCTTTAACAATAACACTTTTCTACCCCAGCTTTGAAGGGAATAGGCTATTTTGCTGTTCTGTTTTCTTCCAAATTCATCCAGCAGAACAGATTACTTATATTAACTATTCTTTACAGGGAAATCAACCATGATTGTGTGACTTAAAGAGTAGGAAAAATGTAACATTAAGTAACTTCTGAGCAGAAGGTTCAGGGCCTATCAAATCAAACATCATATAGTAAATTAACTCTCAAAAGGTAAAAGTTCTTCAGATGGAAAGGTCAATGATGAATTGTTATAAATAAGAACATAACACCAGTGTCTTCTAATAAAAAGTCCTGACCCATGAATGCTCAACAATCTGCTGATCTCAACTGAGTGGAAACATTGCCAAATGTAAAATGCACTGGCCAGGTGATTGAATCTGATTTCCAGCACAATACACATGGTGGAAATAACTCTATTAAGTTTCCACATGCATCAAAACTTCTGTGTTTTACAAGACTCTTCTTCAAGGATCTGGATCAAAACTGTTACCATAATATGCTGTTAAGAAGCACATGAACACAATTATAAAATGGCTGCTGCAAAAATATTGAAGTTCAATAGGGAGGAAAAGATACATTTATTTATGGTACGAAAAATGCCTACTACAGCATTTTGGCTGTAAAGGTGATGTTTAGTTGACTTGTTTCACTAAAATGCAATAATTCTATTGCAAATATATTTTTTTTAAAGGAGGGGACTTACTATGATGGAATTGTTTAGGTTGGATAAGATCTGCAAAATAATTGAGTCCGACCATTAACCCAACACTGCCAAGTCACCACTAAACCACATCTCTGAGTGCCACATCTACACTCCTTTTAAATACTTCCAGGGGTGGTGACTCAACCACTTCCTAGGGCAGCCTCTTCCAACACTTGACAACTCTTTTGGTGAAGAAATTTTTTTTAACATCCAATCTAAACTTCCCCTGTTGCAACTTGAGGTAGTTTCCTTTCATTTTCTCACTTGTTGCCTGGGAGAAGAGCCCTACTCCCACCAGGCTGCATCCCCCTTTCAGGGAGTTGTAAAGAGTGATGAAGTCTTCCCTGAGCCCTCTTTTTTCCAGGCTAAACAGCCCCAGCTCCTTCAGCCCCTCTTCATCAGACTTGTGCTCCAGACCCTTCACCAGCTCCATTCCCCTTCTCTGGACACATTCGTGCACCTCAATGTCCTTTTCTAGTGAGAAGCACAAAACTGTTGTTGCCTCCCCAGTGCTAAATACAGAAGAATGGTCACTGCCCTGGTCCTGCTGGCCGTACTGTTCCTGATACAGGCCCAGGATACCACTGGCCTTCTTGGCCACCTAGACATGTGCTGGCTCGTGTTCAGCCACTGTCCATCAGAAGTCCTAGATTCTTTTCCAGTGGGCAGATTTTCAGCAGCTCTTCTCCAAGATTCTAGTGCTACATAGACTGGCAAGTAATAATACAAAATTCAGCTGACAGTTGATAAAATGAAAGTATTTGTTTACATGTGAAAGTTAAATTTTTATTTTTAGTTGCTTTGAGTGAAGTCTGATGTAATGACATGAAGTGAAATGTAATGAAACGAGCCCAGGCTCAGTGGGGTTTTTCCTAGCCTGAAGGTGTTCTTAGCATTCATGTTGACATTTGGAATAGCTTTAGACTTTTGCAAGCCATGTAACAATAACCTGTAAAGATGCTGTACTAGCATATTTTCAGTTAACCGTGAAGTTATGCACCAAAGTGTTTATGAAGAGCATTCTTCCAAAATCAAGGTCTGCTGAACATTTACCTGTCTGTTTTTTGGGTTTTTTTTTAAACAAATAGTACCAGTTTGTGTTCATTTATACATGTGGGCAAAATGGAGTGTCATACACATCCTGTTCTGCCTCCTCAAAAGAACATTAAAACTTATTTTACTTCTGCTTACTTAACAGTAACAGAACCAATATAGTATTGCTTAGAAACCAACTGTTGTTTTACTAGAAGATTGCCAATTGTCCATGAAGAAAGAAAGCTGCCGTCGTATCTGGGTTATTTCATGTAAAATAGCACGTCTAGAAGAGTAGACTTGACACAACATAAAGAGTATTCTCTGCATTTCTCTATTTTCAATATTCTCTTTATTCTACTGCATCTCACAGGGAAATCCACTAAAGAATTCCTCATTAAGTACAGAATGCAAAATAGAAAATAAATGCTGGGTGCTGCTTAAACATCTATAAAGCATCAACAGCACACCAGCATGTAATATAATTGCTTTCCCTAGTGATCTAGAAAATCTATGAATATTTTAATTTCAAATATGAGGGTATGCACATTATCTAAATGAAAACCTCCAATACAATATCTTAAATAGAATAAGAGTAGAAACAAAAATATTTTTCTGAAATCCTGAAAATGATGGCAGCAAGACACCATAACATTAGATATTTTCATTAACATTGTGGCTTTTATAATGGTATCTCCTACCATTCATCTGATAGGATGTAATCTTACTTTTGATGGAAATAATAATGTCTGCAAGTTCACAGTAGCAAGTGGTTTGTTCTCATGATCCAAAGAGCAGCAGGACTACGCACTGAACTGTTGACTCATAGCTCCTAACTTCACATTTCCTTCAATGAGCTTTTTGCATGTCTGTATATGCTCAGCTGGCTCAGAAAACCTAGTGGTGGCGTGTCCATTGCAATGTTCTTAGGTGCCTAAAGAACTTCTGCCTTGAGCAGAAAGACAGGAGACATCCTTAATGTAACAGTATTAAGAGGTGCTGATGAGAGGGGTTTGTTAATTTGATACCAGGTAAACAGTTACAGGAGGGAGGTCACCAGTGTATTCAACCAGTGACACCTCTGAACCTCTGTGATGCTCAGCTGTTTCAAATCCCTTGCAGAGGAATTGCTTGGTTAGATCCTGAGACACAATAAAATGCATTTCAGCTTTCAGCTTGACCCATTAACCTACAACTTTGTTTTCTACAGCATGAATCTTCTGACCTGCATGACCAATAGGACATGCTGCAAAACTAATTTGATATTTTTTATGTTTTTCGGCTTTGCAGGATTAGAGGGATTAAGTCCTAAAGTTTGTTCTAGGTTTGAGAAGGGTTTTACAAAAACTATTCTGAGTCTGAGATGAGTAAATGAATTGTCAAGTGTTTATATCATTCGGCAAATTTAATGTTTTGATTTTATCTATTTCAAACAGCCACTGTATTTGATCATTCCTCAGAAGCTAATATGTTGTGTTTGTATTGCACACTGAATTAGGAGGTAGCAATGTCTCTATAAAAGCCTGAATAAACCATGATGATACCTGAAACCACATTTTACCAAAAGCATAAAGATGACACCTTCAAAACAGGCTGAGTAATCAAACCAAAAAGTACAGTATGAGCATGTATAAAGAAAAGCTGTGTGCTGCATTTTTTCCATATCCAAAATGAATAAGCAAATATTCATGTAGGTACACAGGTTATCGGTTTAATACTTATCCTAAAATATGATCTGCACTGGAGACGTTTACAGGAATGGTGTACCTAAGAGGAAAATAACTGAATGAAATAAAAGTTGGTTTAGTTTTCCTCCCCCTGAAGTAAGATAAGTGTTCTTCCAGAAAAAAATCAACAGGCACCTTGGAAAAAGTTGAAGGACACAGCTACAACTTTTTCATTTCCAATTATGCAACTTTTATTTTGGTAGAGCAAGTGTGTTTCACTGATAAGAATGTCTTCTAAAATATAATTGAATATTTTAACTTTTAGTATATGCATAAGTTGTTTTATTATTTCTTCTCAGCCATAATATATAACATTTTACATCAGGATTACCTTTTTTTTCAGATGAGGTCTTTTATAATCAAACCTGTTTCACAGTTTAATCTTATCATTATATTACAGTCCAATACTCTTCACATTTTTATTGTTAATTGGAAGCTGGCAAGATTCCATATCATGTAGCTCTTCCTTGCTTCAAAAATACAATATCCTGAACTAAAAAATAATAAAAAAAAAATAATAAAAAAAAAACACCTCTCTAAGATTAGCAATAATTGTAAGAGAAAAATGATATCAGGTGAAAAGTAGCGCTCTGGTAATCTGACTCAAAGTTATCAAAGTTGATTATTTTGAGAAATGTTATTTGTAGTTTGTTGTTTGTAGTTTGGATAAGTAACAGTAGTTTGTTATTGATAAGCTGATATATTCAATTGGCCTGAAATGATATTATTTTTTCTGTCATACATGCATTTTACTGCATTTCATGCTATGATTTAAAAACATATTGAAAGTGGTAATATTGAAAACTAACAAGCACTTTTGAAAATATATTCCTATTATGTGAACTTTCTCTTGATATTCTTATTGCTTACCTTTTCTGTTACTGTTTGTACAGTGGCATTTTACTGGGCTTAATGTTTATAGACAAATTTGGAGGCAGGAATTAATAATGGGCTTCGGGACTGACTTCTGTTAAATCAGTTCTTTCTCATATATTACTGATTTAGTTTTGATGGCTAAGAGGTTTTTTAATATATTTGAGCCTCTTTGCTGCAGTTAAGTAGTTCTGTTAATACCTGAGAATAATTATGGATTAGAATTAATAGCTTTTTTCTTAGTCTGTCCCAAAATTCTTTAAAAAGGTCAAAATAAAATCAGTGGGGATGACAATACCTTTTTGGCTCTTAACTGGTTGAGGAATTTGAAGTTACACCTGGATGACGCAGTGCTGAAGTTTTTGGCTGAAAGATTAAAACTGTCAGATCAGAATTAAAGCTGTGTTGCAACTGAAAGGATGGCCCTGCCTAAGTTATGCCTTAAGAGGCCACCTGAAAACAGAGATCAGACAGGAGTAAGGGAATAAAGGTGGGTATTTATTTGAAGGGCCTTCAAGGTACCCGTGGGGAGCCAGAGGCTGCTCCCAAAATGGACCCCAAGGTGGACAACAGGTCACGAGTTCTTCACACCTTTATAGGTTTGGTTTATTTGCATAGCCAGGGTTAATTCTTCAGTTAAAGCTTCAGTTTAATGATGTAATTCCCCTCAGCTTGCCCCCCTTTCAGAGGCTTTTAGTTTACACTTTTGGGCCTAGGACAGTCTAGGTGTCCTTGAAGAGCAGGCCAGGAGAGGCTTTGTTATGACTTCTCAGTACAAGAGAGCAGAAATTAACAGGCTACTAGAAACCTCAGAGTTACACACTAAGCAGTACAGGATTTTGGAAAAAATATAAAAGTTAAAACCTAAAGCATCATAAGACACATGAAGAATCACCATTATTGCACAAAATAAAAAAAAAAAAAATTGCTTCAACCATTCTGAGACTGCTAATGCTATAGATCTCCTATGGGTAGCACCTCCTTGATATGTGGGGTTTTAAATCAGTTGTTAAAACCACATCAATCTGCTATTATTTTCTACCTAAAGGCTATAAAAAGAAGTCTCTTGATGCAGCCTTGGTAACACTCCTGTTTTAACGCTGTCAAGCATACCAAAGGTTAGTAGGTCACAATTATACTGTCTTAATTAACTGTTAGAGAAGTGATTACAAGCTTTATGTTTGAGTTCAAATGCAGATATATTTACTATTATAATGCCATAGCTGGTACAGATTGTCCACTTTATATGTGGGACAAGCTCAACACCAGTAGTGGCCTTCTGGTGCCTAAAATCATGAATGTTTTGGAATAGACTAAAATGTCATTTCTTACTTATCTATAACATTTTAGAGACAAAAGTAGTCAAAATCTATTATTATAAAGGTAAATTTTCTTTGTTGGGAAAGCAGTGTGTAACCTTTCTTGGTATATTTCTGTACCATAAGATTCAGTGTAAGGTTTTGAAAGCTTCGAAGTGACAGATAACATAGTTATTTTTTGATTGACTAAGAGGATGATTTGGGCAAAAAAGGGTAACTTTAGACAGCTATGTCTGCCAAATCTTGGAAAAGTTTTATAGACTAAAGAAACATATTCTGCTGCAAGAAAGCTCACATCTGAAATATAATAGTCACAATCTGCATACCCATTGCATCTTTCCATATGAGAATACAGATTTGCATTTTTTTACAAGTGTAAAATTTCAAGCTCTAAGTTAAAAGAGAATTTAATATGTCACACTACAGCTGTGCCATTTAATTTTCTTTATTGTTTCCTTTGTCCACAGATGCACTGTTTTTGAATCAGCCTGGCTTGTCACGTGTCAAAGTTTTGTACGGAAAATAAGAAAGCAAAATTGAGGGTAAACACACACGCACACACACCTGAAAATCCTCACTTACCAATGGCAAACAGATCAGACTTCTTTTCAGTTTCAATGGTGGTTTGAAGAGGATCTCAGTATCAATGATTCAGTCTGTAGGACTCTTCAAACTAGAGGTCTGTGGCAGCCTTAAGCTGGAAGAACTTTATTTCTATCCAACCGTCTCAAATTAAAAGAGTTGTGATGATGCTTTTGCTTTTCATATATATAACATGCTTGGTATACTTCTTGTTACTAGAGATTAAATACCAAACATATCACCCAGAGATTATACTGGCCTGGAGGTAGCTGACTTCAGGCTTTGAAACCTGAATTTACCTCAAGCCTTGATTTCCTGTTCAGGTTTCATAACCCTCAACACCCTTACTTAGTATGACTAGGATGAAAACAGTGAGACTTTTTCTCCTTTCTCATAACAGGATGAGTTTTTCTGCATTTGTTTATATATGACTGTAATTAGTATATGTGAAAATATAATATAATATTAGTATATGTGTATATAAAATAGTCAAACACAGCAACAATTCATTAAAAAATGAGTGATAAAATATGTTAATAAAACTATGCATTTTGATATGGGTACTATTTATATATATTATATACCACTATAAGTGAATTGGTAAAATAAGATGTATTTATATCACTATAAAAATAATAGAGTGACATGTCAAACAAATAGTTATTAGACTTAAAAGATACCACTCACTGAGTGATCTCATTATTTTCAAAAATCATTAGGATCAAATTTCTTTCATTTAGCAACTTAGAATCCAAAGGTTATATTTTGCTGAATAAATGTGGAGCTTGCTGATATTTTATGACTTACAAGAATGTACTAGTGGACTTCATTATTCACAAAATATCAATAAACCAAACATTTATGCACTTCAGCAAACCATAAGGAAAACCGAAATGTGAATTTAAACTATATGAAAATAAAAGGATATCAAATGATATGTAAGTAACTGCACATAACCGAGAAGAATAATCTCAGCTTTAAATTTAAGATTAGTTAATGTTATATTGAATTCCCATCGATTTAAATATTACTCAAGTATATAAAGTTAACCATGCTCCAGGTTCAGCAGGGGTTCTTAACTCCTGTTTACATTCCTAACCTCCTGCTGAAACCATGTGATTAAACATTTGCAGTATCAGACTTCTTCACATGGTTTTCTGTACACATCATTTATTTAACCTTTTGATTTCAGATGTAAAACTGTCTTATTATCAACTCCAGATTTTCAGAAATTATGAGCCACAAGTCCTCTGCTGCAAGTTACAAAATACTGGTACTTATTTTTGTAGATCCTTTTTGTTACATTCACACAAATTTATGAAGAGGAAGAGGACCCTTAAGAGAGACGTTTGTCTCAAAGGAACTGAAATAATTCTGTATCTTTTGTCTAACCAACCACTGTGCAGTTTAAAACTTACTGTATACACCCTTGCATGATAAATGCTGGAAAAGATTAACTTACAAAAGAGTTATGATGAGATTTACCCTCAAATAGCTAATTTCCTACTCCGTACTGCAATATGCTTTGATAAAGAACCCAGGACCTTCACATATATTTCAAAAAATATTTGCACAGAACACTGGTGCTCATCAATTTCTTCTTCCATCCTCTCAGTTTGTGTGTTCAATACTGTAAAAGGGAAGAAAAACATAGATCTATGGGACCTGGTGAGATGCATTGCAAAGTCCTGAGGGAACTGGCAAATGTAGTTGCCAAACCACTCTCTGTGATATTTGAAAAGTCATGGCAGTCAGGTGAAGTCCCATGTGACGGGAAAAGGGGAAACATTGTACCCATACTTTAAAAGGGTGGAAAGGAGTGATGCCTTAGGACTCTGGGAACTACTGACCTGTACGGGGAGAATGGTGAGGCACTTGCCCAGCGAAGTGGTGATTGCCCCATCCGTGAAAGTGTTTAAAGCCAGGTTGGATGGAGCTCTGAGCAAACTGTTTTAGTGGCAGGTGTCCCTGTCCATGGCAGGGAAGCTGGAACTAAGTGGTCTTTAAGGTTCCTTCCAACACAAACCCTCCTGTGATTCTGTGATTCTATGGACTGCAAGGGTTCAGCCTGATTGCATAGTGTGGTGGAACTTCCAATCTTCCCTTCTCTCAGTGGTCCAGCCTTTTTGCATTTCAGTGGGAAGCAATAATACTTTTATTTCCCACAATTGCTGGTTATGCCCTCTTAAACATCTCCATCCAAGTCCTATGCTCTTTAGTAGTAACACCAGTAAAGCTCTCCATATGTGACACTGTTGTTGGTATTCCATGGCCGAAAACACAATCTTCAAATGCATTTCTGTCTGATGAGAAGTGGCTTGCCTGCTCGTTTCAAAAAAATAAAAGGTCCTTTAACTGAAAAAAAGGAGAGAAAGGGAAAACTATTTGGAGAGATACTTCTTTTAGAACCAGTAAAATGGCCTCAATTAGATTTTGCTCTTGTTTTTTACCAATATTGCAAAACCTTATATATTTTACATTTTAGATATTTCTGAAATATTGATGTTTCTATCTAAGTATAACAAGGCATTTTTTTACTACTATTTTGGAATTTTAGTATGACCTAGAATCACTATAGCTTAGGAGAATAAGACCTGAGATCTCTAATATTCTTAAGACTATTATTTTTTAAATTTTCTTTATACTTTTGCTGTGGATTGAATCTCTTCTGTGTACTTAAGCTGTGTCTTCATCCATTCACACATAACTCAGTTCTATGGCCCTCGTCAGACATTTCTATACAGTGATCCTTTCATGTATTAAGGATATGAATCATCACATTTAAGAAAATCCAGTAGAAGAAATCATTTAATAATAAAATAACAATAACCTCAGCAAAATAACATAAAATGACTTTGTAATGCTTCAGCAGCCCCATCTCTCCATTATCAATATAATAAGATAAAGGGAAATTGGAGTCGTGAATTATTTTCTTTTTCAAATATATACGATGAAAAACTAACCCTGGAACCTGATTATAATTTAAAAAGAAAATAAATTAGATTGTAACACATTAATGTGTATTCCATTTTGCAGTCTGAGCAAGAGCAAGAAGGAGAAAGCTGGTTTTTATTTTTTGATATATCAAACATTCCTCTTAGATTTTTCACTGTATGTTTACTTGATAAATCCTTTCATCCACAGTTCTGCAGATAACTACAGATCTGGAAAATAGAGAGTATATGGAAAAAATGAATGCCTTTTGGTTTTTTTAGCTTACATTTAGATGAATGGGTGCAAAGAAAATTTAAAATCTGCAACCTCCATTTAAATAAGAAAAATAAAGGTATACAGAAACTGCAGATCCCTAAAGATACCAGGATTAACAGCAAGCGCCCTCTATTGCTATTAGAAGAAAATGAAAGAAAATGTTGGTCCCGTAGTTGAGAATATGATCAGAAAGCAATGCCAAGGGAAGGTGATTATTTAGTTTGCAGTTCCCACTAAAAAGGTACTTAGTTGGTGCAGTTAGTGTTGATTATAAGGAGAAAAGTCTAAAACTGTAATTAGAAACAAGTTACCAGAAATCTGAGTCAGATGTTGGCAAACTCACTGGGCCTCATCAGTTTTACCCAGGGTGCTCAGAGGTTTAGACAACCTGAGTGGACACACAGTGTTATCCAATCTTGATATAGTGCTTTAAGCAGCAGATGGGACTGGAGACCTCCCAAGGCTCCTCCCAGCCCAAGGTATCCTAGGTCCTGTCCAGTATCTGTGACTTCACTGTGCTCCCCTTTGGAGAGCTGGAATGATCCAAATTAACTGAACAGAGCCTATAGAATAGCAGAAGAGAAAGAAATGACTCAAAGTGTCTAAAAGGCAAGGTTGAGTAAATCAAGGATGCTGGGTCTAGTAAAAAGGGCACTCAACACCTGCTGGTTTTAACGGTATGGAGACACCAAAATTTGCAAGCAACTGACACTTCATACAGAAAGGCAATAGGCAAACTCATCCTCTTCTTTGTATCCAGGAAGATATTTCATGAAAAGAAAGCCCCAAAACCAACAAAGCCAAAAACCCCAACAAAAACAACAACAAAACCCCTTTCTCATATAAATGGTTATTCCATGTATTTTCTAGGAGGAATTATGAAAGAATAATAATGCTTGGAATAAAATATACAATGTCTTGTTTATCCACAAAACTCCTTTTCATTTCTTTTAGTGAGAGCCGGTATTTTATGGTGAAGGTCTGCTTTGGGTTTTGAGGAGCAAGGCATGAAGTTCTTGTTGAGGAAAGAGAAGTGATTCAAATAGCAGTGCTTGATGGCCATAAAGGCTCCTGAGCAGACAGCTCCACAGCCACCCTGTGAGGTAGAAAGCCAGTGATGGATTTAGAGAACATAAGGAAAGTAAAAGGGAAAGGAGCAATAAATGGGAAGTAGCATGTCTGGGTACACTGGAGATCATTCCTTTCTTTCATTGTCAGATGATCATACAACCTTAAAGATGTTAAGACAAAGACATTTCTATATTCTTTTAAGCTAAAGACATTGAGGTGAAGACATTTTTATACTATGCTAAACTAAGGAGTATCTCATCCCAGGAAGTGTTCGAAGCCAGGTTGTTTCAGGCTTTGATCAAGCTGATCTAGTGGAATGTGTCCCTGCCCACAGCAGAGGGGTTGGAATTGGATGTTCCTTAAGGTCCCTTCCAACTCAGAATATTGTGATTCTATGGTAAGCACCAGCAATCATTTCTAGCTGTTCTGTGGCTGGTGAAAGAGTCTCTGTAGCTCTCCCCATTTCAGTGCACTAAAAGAAGGGGGATGATGGAGTTGCTCAAGTTCTACTCCCAAGTTAAAACTAAAATATTGTGAGCCATCACTTGGATTAATTTGCCTTCACAACATAATCTTCTTGAACACAAGATATGTGAGTCTTCTACATTTGCTCTGAAGCCAGGCAAAAATGATAATTCTCTGAGAAATGCTATGTATTATCATTTTGGTGTGGAATTAGGCTTCTTACTGAGCCTGTAAAATTATGTTGCTGGGAAGAATTCTGAAGTGCTTCTGATTGAAAGCTAGAATTCAAAAGTGACAGGAACATAGCTGCAAATATGCTAGAATGACAAAATTAAAGTGATGTTTGACATCTTGAGTTTTCCAGTACTTAAGAGAATGACTAAGACAAGGAGGAGCTAAACCAGCTGAAAAAATGGGGTGACAAGAACAGGTGATCCTTCCATGAAGAAACAAAATGTACTCAGTCGGTTTTTTCCATTTTTTTTTCCCCATAGGTGTCTAGCATATGCTTAATAAGTTATAGAAAATAGTGTGAGGGGATTTTATATTCTCCCCACTAGTGATGGTCTGGACCCTGGCCAGCTCTCAGTGGAAGGCAAAGATTAAGTTAAATTTTTTCAAAACTCTTAGGATTTGACCAAAACCCCTTAATATGCTCAGTTGCTGTTAGAATTAATTGCTGGCAACCGTGAATCTCTTATGTACTGATTAGTCTTTTCTACTATACTGTCAGCTTTACTACAGCCTCCAAGAAGAACTTTACATCCTATTTCCTGTTTCTTTTCTCTTAATATGCTCTTGTGTTAAATAAAAGCCAGTGAGTGCTGTTTGTGTAAATCACTGCCTCCACACTGGAAAAACAGTCCCTTAAAATGCGCAGTGTTAGTCAGTGTTACCCTGTAAAAGGTTTACTATTTAAAGAGGACAATTAGATTATATGCAGATTACCTCTTTAAAAAGTGGGATTCAGTGTCTGGCTCTTAAGAAATAAGAGAAATGAAGCTCTACAGAGGTCGGGCTGGTGCGGTAAAATGCACTCGTTTTGCTGACTTACAGCATCACATATGTAAGTGCCCATGAATAAGTGATGTCTCTGTGTGCAAGGCTTGTGCTCCACTTTAATCTTCTGTTGGAGTTCTCATCTTGTTCTGAGTCTCCACAGAGAGAGGCATTTAAATTCCAGAGGTTGGAAAGCCACCCCCAGTTTGCTTCTGTGCTGAAACCTGCACACTGAGGCTGGGTTTGCAGGTGTATGCATTCCTGTACATAAGCAATAATCAATCCCAATAAAAGGCAAATTAGATATTTCTGAGAAGTGTCTGCTGACCCTTTTTTGGTTCTGATTGAGTACAATAAAAATGCTGTGAGATCAAGTGGATTATACATACAAATGGCTTGAAAACATTCTGTTTTTGTTTCTTACTTACACAGGTTATTTTTGCTTATATTTATATGCAATTGATTTTATTTTGTTGATTATGGAAAAAATGATGCATGATTGTATTCAGCTGTAGAAAGTGTTTATTGTTTGAGAGATTCTAGAGATCACTGCAGGATTATGTGTCAGTGGGTGTAAATTTAAATATTAATTTTTTTAAAATAGTCTAACCCTGCTCCTTGAGAATTCTGGGTTCTGAATGCAATACAGTATATATAGTTTTAACATTACATTATTTATTGCTTTATGCTGAATCCACTCAAAGAAGAAAAGCAGCAGCCATCTGTTATCAGATTCTCATTGTATTTTGGAGAGACAGTGTATGGGATACCAGAGGAACTATATGCAGAACAAGAAGTAAAAACACCATACGAATTCTCAAAGATTAAAAAGTATTTGGATAAAAATACAAAATTATTGGAGAAGACGATGTAGATATCACAGAATCATAGAATGGATTGTATTGGAAGGGACCTTAAAAATCACCTTGTTCCAACTCCCTTGCTGTTAGTGGAGACCTTCCACCAGACCAGGTTGCTCAGATCCCCAACCAGGCTGGCCTTGGACACATCTGTCTTTGTCATTGGTATTTTTTTGGCAGTAAGTTTCAAATACTGTGTTTTTAAAAAGGGGGAGGAAACTTCAGGGACTGGCCTCTGTTTCTACATAATTCCTCTATTCTCCTTTACACACATTTGTTCATTTTCTCTGTTTGCACTGAGATGGATAGTGTTGGATTTACTAAGGGGGAATGAAGATCATATAAGGCCACATAAAAGAAATTACTTATAAACCTTGAAAAAAAAATTTTTTTCCAAGATATTATCACCCAGAACAAAGATATGGAATTAAAGGATGGGAAATTTGGGTGGATGTCAGGAAGTCTTCAACAGCATGAGAAGATCCAGTGTCTAAATAATTGCTTCTGACAGGTGTGCTGCAAAGATCATATAGGCAGGAGATTCCAAATTGTTTGTCATTTTCTCTTGCAATTTTTGTACAAAAAAGAAGAAAAATACCAGAGTGGGAGATTTATATGTGTTTTAAGGTTATGCAGAAAGTTACCAGAGGCCCAAATTTAAAGATTTCAGAGCTGTGAACAAGAAATGAAATGTTACAAGATTTATGAGGGGTTGGAGTTCAGTGAATGTGCATTTTAAGAAATGACTTGCATTTTAATGAAGTGTATTACACTTGAGAGGCAATAGCTTGGTTATCCTTTCTGAACAATGACTTTGACTGTATGTTGCTGTCAAAAGAGAGCTCATTATACCAAAGAAGTTATAATTCAACTCTATAGATTGATACGATGGCCTCCAATATATGCTGTGCTTCTAAAGGCAATAGGACCAGCAGTGAGGGGCATCCAAAATGGTAATTACTTGTGGGAAATAGCTTCATGTTTTCAACTTGCAGTTCAAAGGGCTTTTTTTCAAGAAAAGAACTTTTAATTCAGATCCTATCCTAAACCTCAAGGCTACCCTATAACTTCTCACAGCAGCTAAAAAAAAATGAGTCTGTCCTATTGTATAGTTTGAGAGAAAGCATTTAACATGCCTGGGAGCAGCAGTTAGTAATTTCCATGATCTTTGCAAATATTGTGAGTTTGTTTCTTTACATGTTTTTCCTGGCTTGTGAAATTACTGACTACTTTCTTTGCCTGCTTGTTTCAGTGGCTAATGCTGATTTGCTAAACTTAGTCTTAAAATTAAGACTTTTTCTTCTTTTTTTTTGTTTATGAATTCCATAAAAAATATTTTTTCACTCTGTTAATGCTGTTATCATCCAGGCTTTAGCTTCAATTTAGCTTGCTTGAATTCTGATTGATTACCAGCAATTTCAGCTTTCTGAGCAGACACCTTCAGTTGGATGGGTATGAAAATATGAAAGTGGGTAAGAACATCTTCCCACTGACACCTCTATTTCCAAAGAGCTGTTCTCCAAGCCTTAGGCAAGCACACAAATCTGTCACAGTGATATCCCCTGTAAAACAGCAGTGCAGCAAAACGGTATCTGCAAGATTAAACAAAACACTACTTGAAATTCTAATATGTCTTCATAGTTCTGAGGTTTTGTTTATTCACTCAGACTTATGCTTTGTATAGCAAACTCCCGCTGGGGTTTTCTTACCTTCTACATCAAGGAGTTAAAGGAAAATCCTACAACTGCAGAACAAAACCAGGCTTAGTTCATATGTTAATGAGTCAGGATAATTGCAGCTTTCCCTGGGTAATCTTGGTGTCAATTATTCATGAATGGTTGACAGCATACATGACATTTCCAATTGTCAGCTTTCAGTCCTTTTGTTTACAAGTATGAAATCCTTAAGGATGAAACATTAGATAGGAGTTAAAAATTGGGAATGTTTCTTTTTTCCAGGAAAGATGGAAAAATAGGAAAAGGGAAAAAAAATGGAGATACAGTGAATTTTCCTCATAAAGTGCAGAAAAAGAGCCTGGTCCTGACAGTAATGTTCACAGTATTATTGGAATGAAACTGTTCCTCAGGTATTAGGATCCACTGAGCTCCAAATTCTGTGCTGGGCCCGAATGACAATACCAGGTACCTTCATGGCACACAGACTGTGCTACCTCATTATAAAGGGGAAGAACCATGCTTTGCTTCCCATCCTCTCAGTGCTTTGTTCTCAGCTAATGCAGTAGTTCGTATCACCTGTAGCACATCTGGGGAATACCACCAGGCTCCCTGCTTCAGCTTTGCCCTTTGCTTCATATCCCTTTATACTTTCAAAACAACAATGATAAGGATATTCTCGACTTTCCCTTTTGAAAAACTGGGCCCCCCCACCCAACTTAAAAAGCTGCACAGAAGTGAAATGCAAACTTTGCAACCTGCAGTAGGTTCTCTCAGTAAAAGTTAGATTTTACCCATTAAATTCCCATGTATCTTCAAGTGCGTTTGAAACAATCTTTTCACAGAATCATTGAATCATGGAATACTAGGTGGGATGGAACTCTCAAAGGTCATCTGCTCCCAACTTTCTTGTCAAAAGCAGAGTCTAGACAAAATGGCCCAGTACCCTGTCCAGCAGAATCCTCTGTGTGCCCTGCCCCTGTGGACCTTGTGGACTGAGAGGCTGTGTCTGAGACTGTTCTTATATCTGTGAAGAAATTAGAGTATTTCTAAATCCTAGCACCCTAATTGAAATCAATTGACAAGAGTACAATAGTGAAAGACATTTAAGTGCCTAAAGATGCAGATAGTTACTTAGTGAGGTTTTTCAAAAGATTCTATACACCTGTTTCACATTATGAAAAAGTTTAAGGAGTCTCAGTCCATTAATAAGCTATTTTAGTTTTTCAGCCTTTATACTAATTTTGAGATAATGACTGTTTAAGAAAATGCTCACCAGGCTGAACATTTACATTTTTTTCTAACTGAGTTAGAGTTATTTTTTATTTGAATACATGTATTTCTTAGCATAACATTACAGATATTTTAATTCCTTTTTTTTTTTTTCTAAAAATAAAGGACTGGAAAGGCATAATGGAAGAACTGGGTTTTAATAGTTATCAGGGTTGCTTGAGTAATTAAAGTAATTGATTTTTAGAGTGTATCAAAATTCAGTGTGTAGCACTATTTTTCCAGAAATCCAGTTTCAACTAAAATGTAGCACCTTAGACATGGACCCAATTCTCCATATTCTTGCAACCTGTCTCCCCAACTTAGCTACAATTTTGCAGTTTGCACTCGTAATTCACTCAGCTAATCATTCATGGTTCACAAAGTCTGGTAACTTGTATTAACACTGGTCCCTCTGGACTCATGCTCCTTCTACAATTTCAAGACACATTAATCCTCCATTTCATTATTTAATTGACAATTTTCATCGTTAGATTCAAAAGAGATATGTGGAATTTACTAAAAGCAATGCTATTTTAATACTTTTTTATTATCAACTTGTCTATGTTCATACAATCTTGGATGGTATGATTTTCATCAGTCCTTCAAAAATATGTTTTGACTTGGGTTTTTTTTGTTTGTTTTTTTGTTTTTTTTTTGTTTGGGGTTTTTTAAAATTCAAAGACACAGGCAGATTTGGGGATCTGCTTTATAGAGGAGTTTTCAGCATAATTACATGAAAGCAGACTGGTTTATGGGGTTTTTTTACTAGACAATAAGTTGGAGATAGCAACAAATTTTTAAAACTGTTTAAATTAAAATAATTCAGATGGCCTATACAGTAAAATACTTTGAATATATCAATTCCTAAGCCTCTGAATCTCCTCCTTTTAACCACCTCTGGTTTTATGCAAAACCATTTGTTTATAGGAAATGTGCCTGGGTATCTGCATCCAACCTTAAAGTTTCTCTTGTATTAATAGAACACACAGCATGAAAATTAAAACTCTTCCAAGGTACACATGGGTTAAATTTATATCTCTAAGAACCCCCTTACTGTTTTTACATGTATATGGAGGTGTTTATAATATTTCATTATGATTTGCCTTTTGAAGACAGAAGAGGAAAGGAAGAGAAGGGGCCTCATGTGACTCTATCAGATTTTTAAAACATTTGTGTTTCATGTGGTTGTTGCAGTTTATGCAACTTAAACACCCTTGCCAGATACACTAAAACAGTGATTTTACAAAATCTCAATTAAAATGCAGAAGGAAACAGCATTCCATCTTAGAAAACTCAAAATATCTCCATGTTGATAAAACAGACTTCTTTCCTTGACTTCTCGTATTGATTGAGTGACTTCTAAACCACTTGATAGTCTAAAAGTATTTCAAATAAAGGGCAAACATGACCTCTTGCCATGATTATGTTCCCCAGATAGTTATTTCTGTTTGCATGCACAGACAAGCAGATACTGTACTGACTTTTAAAAATGTTTCACAGATGCTGAAAAAGAAGGGTAAAGTTACCTTTTCTAAATTAGACAATAATATTAAAAGCATCCCAAAAGACAATAGAGCAACAAAATTTTTACTTGGAAAACTTTTATTTTTAAATATAAAGCAAAGGTAAGTAGTATGAAAAGTAGTCCAAGGAAAACTGTTAATTTCATTTGGTATTCTGAGTGAATCATCTGTGATTAATCCTGCCATATAAACACCTACCATCACCTTCTTCAAACTGGGAAAAATAGTTGACTTTCTTTCACAAGATTCCCCATTCTTTACATCAGCTGCACAGTGAAATCACTAGTATCCAACAGTAAATGATGTAAACTCTTCAAGAACCACATGTTTAAAAGGTTTTATAATTCCTTTTTAACGATGTTGAAGCACTAGTGCACAACGGGTAACTCCCTTTTGTTAGATTCCTGTACCATCATGCATATGACAGTATATTTCTAATGACTGTCTATTCCTAAATTTTTAAAGAATTTCAGTTCAAAGATAAGGTACCACCTAAAATTACTAAAGCTGATTTCTGTTTCAGTCTTTACCTGCATTTTATAGAGTGTCTTTTTAAGACACATTTCAACAAGAGCCTATGATCACTCCCTTGAATAAAACACTTCTGCCACACACACAGTACTTCTCAAATTTGTTCACAGTTCACACAAAGGTCTTTAAATAAATATATGGGGCTTCCAAAAGTTTATTTATTAACACATTTTCCTCATTGTGTCCAAAACAATGGTCACATTATCATTTATGACCAAGTAAATTACTGTACAGAAATTGAACACCATCAGTTGTTCCAGTGTCTAGAACAAAGAGTCAGCTTTATCTCCCAGGCTCTTAAATTAAAAGATAAAATAAGTAAATATAAAAATAAACATTATTTTTAAAAGCAAAAATAATTTTTGCAAATCAACATGCAAAATCCATGGAATTATGGATTTCCTGGTAGATTTCCTGGATTTGTTTACTATGGATTCTGAGTCCCTTATTCTGACAAATTAGAGTTTTTTCCCAGAGACTGGCAAAATAATCATTTGTTTTAACCACAGCTAAGGGATGATAGGGAGAATTGTTGTGGACTTTACAAGGCAGGTTGCAATTCAATTATATGTATTGCAAAAATACATATTAATACTGTATCATGTAATACATAATTAACATAATGTAATATCATTAATATAACATCATTAATATATGGATTGTAAAAGAGAAAAAGCCATATGCCAGAATCTGGCACCCTTCAACTCTGGGTACAAAAAGTCTGACTGCCGACAAGTCCATGTAGGAAAGTGCTTTGCTTTGGAAGAGGAGGCTGTAGGGACAGTCCCTATTTATCTTACACATAGATCAGGGAAAAGTCCACCCTGAGGCTGTCAGTGTGCTTAGATTCATGATTCAGATTTTTGTCTTTATTCTCTGTCAAAACTCCTATTTCAGTAAAACACTTAGCCATTCTGGTGTCTCTTGTTCCAATCCATTATTGTTCTCCACTGTTTGTCCATGTTTTGTTGCATAATTTTGTGACTTCTGTAGAAAATTTTGTGGTATTTATCTGCTAAGGCTTCTTTCTGAAGTGACAGTGAAGTAAAGGAGGAAGTGAACATGTTTTTTATTGCATATCAGTCCCCTTAATGACCTTTTAAGTGTGTAATAACCCTTTCTGAATAAACATTACTCCTGTGTCCCTGTTCTGCCACACTGCCAGCTAACCCTGCAGGTCACCTCTCATATTCTCTTGTAAGGAAACATCCCTTTGCCTTGGGTCTGCAAAGCACATCTAACCATGACCTCAGATTTTGAATCAATTCTCCCAGAATAGCATTTATGTTATGGTATGCAGCAATTTCATATTTTATTGTATATTAATTATATGCTATGTTATACTATTATAGATAGAATCTGTCAGAATCATAAAAATTTAAATGTTTACAACAAGATAGCTATTAAAATACAAATTTGACTATAATTGCACTGGTTACCGCAAGCACATTCTTACCTACTATTTCTTTTTGCAATTTCAGGGGGCTGTAAGATGTCAGAAAAACAAGATCTAATAAAATTATATTTGTCTCCAGTATATACTTATAAACGATAATGAACTCGTTTACCAAAACTAACTAATTTCTTTTTACAATTTGTAAAATATCAGATCCAAACAATTTAGTATATGGCTCAAAGTTATTTAGTGAGTGTTGTGTGCAGGTACCTGCCCTTGGATAGCTTGGAAGTGGATGCCATCAGGCTTTGGCTGTTTGAAGTGACTGAGGTGCTTTGATTCCTTGCTTGGAAGTGGAAATGCTTTCTGCTGGTACCTGTTCCTAAAGGAATTTGATGTTCTCTGATTTTCTTTCTTTCACTGAATTCACCTATGTTTTTTTCTGAAGCAAAAGATGTGGAGAAACTTTGGCCATGGATCACCCTGTGTTCCCAGTGCTTCTGAGAGCAGAAATCCATGTTAGTATTGGCTTTACTGTCCCAGAGCTAGATTTCCAATAAGATTGAAACTTTGGTTCATGTAGCGTGCTGTCCAGAAGAACTATTAAAAAATGAAAAAGCAAAATGTCTCTACTAGTTCTGTTAAATCAATGACAAAACTCCCATTCATTTCAGGAATAAATCGCTAACCCTTAGTGACCCCACTATAGCTGGAATTGTCTGCAAGCATAAAGATTTTCTAATAGGCTACTTAAAGCCTACCACATCAGGTCCTAATGTGCCACTATACATAAAAACCCTATTTTAAAGTCCATGATTATATGTTTATTCAGATTTCAGCAGTAGGTCAAGGAAATTTATCAGCATTGTATAAAGCCTCTGCATTATACTGTTAAATGTCAGAAAATTTAAGAAGCTCTTAGTTATTATCTATATTGGTTGTTTTACATATACATGATAAGCATTTAAATAATATTTAATTATTATTATAAAAATCCCAAATAATTAAAAGAAAACAAAAAGAAGTAAAAAAAAGTATGAAGGAGATTTGGTTTCACATAGCAACATCTCATAGAGAGCTGGGCCTAAGTAATCATTTGAATCTCAAATAGAAATTAAATTTATGCATTGGTTTTAGTTGCAGGCATTAAAAATTCCTTTTTCTCTCTTTGTTCCATTACATGATACTGCAGAGTTTCAACCCATCACCTTTTTTTTCCCTGCTTCTCAATTTGCCATTTCACTTCCTGCACTTCCTTTATTGTTTATTATTGACTTCCATATTCTCCCATCTTCCTCCTCTTTTTGTTTGTCCTTCATTCAATGTTGTTTTTCTGTCTTTGCTTTAGCATGTAAGTATTTTACCTGCAAAGTAGCTCTCCTGTGGTGAGTCTCAGCCATGGTAGTGTTGTAAGCTCTTTCCAGTAGTTTTCCATGATATGCTTGTTCTCTTTTCTGTGTAGCTTCTTTTAAGCTCCCCTTCATGATCACTTAAGCCTACGCTATATATTTTGCCAGGGAATTCAGTAAGGCCAAGGACAATTTCAGATGTTAGTTCTCCTGTACTTTTGCTGTCAGGAGTTCACATTAAAGAACCATTTTTTTTTAAGTGGTAATTACTGAGTGGTAAGTTGTTGTGAATTGCTTAGTTAATTATACTTTGAAACGAAATTCTAAGCTTTTTGCACTATAAACATTGTATTTCTTTGCCAGTGAAAAGCAGATAATATTAGAGATAGTAGCAGTAGTAGCTCCCCCTTTGGTGTCCTGAGCTGCAGTGGGATAATCATGGAAACTCTGACTGATGAATAACAGGGCTGTTTCTATTCCTTACACTGTCTTTTTCATCTGTCTCTGTACCCAGAACTGTGCTAGTGGAATTACGTGGGGAGATGAATCATGGGCCTAGTTTGCATGTCTGTGTGAGAAAAAAAATCAGTCTGAGCCTAAAATGAAGTAACTTGGCTGTTGGTTTTGGCGAATATTAGGGATGGACCAGCATACCTGAGAACAGGGCAGAGAAGGAGGCAGATGCTCTTCTAAGCAGATACCCACCTTTATTTCAGTTTAAGATGACTGTAAAACCTCAGCATTAGGAATGACGACATGTTACAGAGCCATAAAATTGCCGTATTGCAATGGCATCATTTATATTCACATACGAAATGTCTTAATTAACTTAATTAATCTCCTTAGTATATCCAGCAGTATTCAGAAAGGGACAAAACTGAGCAACCAAAGCAGAATTCTTGTTGTGCAGCTATGTACACATCTCCTTGCTGCATGGCAGTGAAGGAATAAACCACCCTCAAACAGCATCTCAGCTGAGGAACACCACTTCCTAAAACAGCTGTCACTGGTTGGTGTTGACTTAGGAATTGCACCTGTTTTATTTCACGGAGTGCTCAAATTGATTATTTGATGTTTATACTGATGGGTAATCAAGCTGCTCCTTGCACCTGGCTTCTTGAAGTTTGGACTATAAACAGTTTTTAATACCAAGTTGAGCAAAATATACTGTTTAGAAGTTCCTCCAAAAAGTGAAAAGTATTATTTCACCATACCATGTGGTATTATAAAAATATTTGTAAAGCTTTCACTTAAATTAAGTGCTTGTCCTTACATGGCATTTGGTTGAACACTTCCTTCAATATAAATCATGTGGAATAGATGCTGTATTTGACATTTGTGGTTACCATGTGACTTTTCACTCCATCAGTAAAATAGATCACGTGCTCCAAAGTTTCCTGGCTCTGGAAATGGAATGGTTGTATGTGTTGACTAGAACCGTGCTCATGCATCATCAAAGGAAGCTTACTAGAAGACTTTGCACTGCACTGCACATGCCAGTCCCTCTGCTCTGACACCAGCTCTCTGGGGAGGCAAGCCAAATTAAGGCAAATAATTTCCCAGATGAGTAGAGATCAGAACTGCTGAAGTGTCAGCAGTACTATAATTTAACTAGAAGTAATTGTTGATTCCTTAGTTTTTCCTTTACTCTTCCATTCATCATAATCTTGATTTATTCAACTGATGTCTCATAATGCAAGAAACTTGAGTGGCTGAAGCACATCTGAAACAGCCCTTGGTATGTGCAGTTGACCTGAAAGGTCTGTTCTATCATCGCTCACACTCCTCTGCCATTATTTGACAGGTGTTTTGATGAACAAGCACAACAGCTCCTAAGACATTTGACCAGACTAAAACATCTGTCTTGTGTCTGTGTGGATTGCAGTGCCCACAGAAAGCCTGAAGGGCCACCGTTCCACTCAAGGTTGTAACACTTGCTTTTCAGAGGTAGAAATGGCAGCATAACATAAAGCAAACTTGAATGAGATGTAAAGTTACAGAAACTGTTCAGTTAACATCTTGTGAAATGATTTAAAATTCCTCTTGGATCAGATACGAGGTATGCTAAATATATTTAGGGATTTATACATTAGAGGGTTGCTAAAAAAATAGAATGTCTGTTAAGATGCTAATGATATAATGCTATTATAATATTTATTGAGTCTATGAGACAAATAGGCATAGTTCCAGAAAAGAGGATTGAAAATTAATGTGGGGGTTTTTTTCCACCTAAAACATTGCCTTCTTTTCTAATAAATTTTAAATTAACCTGCAGTGAAATCATATTTTATACCAGCTACTTGCCTGAACAAATCTGAAAAGGAAGGGGGTCTGTATATATGAGACAATGAGGGATAATTCTGAACTGTGAAGTGAACACTCAGCAAGATCAATTCTTGCAATTATGAAGACAAGCATATTATCCAAACTTGCAAATATTCACTATCTCTGAGTATTTCTGGCTGGATTATTCTGTTCTAATAAGAAACTTGCACATAATAAAATATTTTGTTTTCTAACTTTGCTTTCCTCCATCAGTAATGGATTACTTTGTAACAATAAGTATATTAGCACTAGAATTCCTTTACGGTGACTGACACAAGAACAGCTACAACCCAATGTTTGCTTCCTGCTATTGTCACATTGAGGCCTTTCTGCAGAGCCAAGGCTTCACACACTACTGGATACCAGTTTTAATTCTCCATTGCTGCTGTTACAAGGTGATCTAACAGCTGAAAACATCAATGCTTTAAAGGATTTCTTTGGTGATAGGAACTCTTTTCCCTAAACTTCATCACAGTTTAAAGGAAGCTTAACATCTAGAGGGAGCAAGACAACTCCACATCTTCAAAGGGTGGTTTTGCAAGCCTGCATACCAAACAGAAAACCTATCCCTGGAATGGATAACCTTGGAGGAACAAAGCTGTACCTGATTTACCTGTCAAGTAGGTCAAGACAGCAGCTAAGAAGATACAGTCCTTTCACGGTGCTGGAATTTTTTTCAAATTAAGTCAAGCATGAGTCACAGTTTCATTCATATTAAAATAAATTGCTGAATTATTTAGCTCCAAAATATGAGATTCCATATGTGTGTCTGTGCATATGTGTGTACATATTTTTTTAATAGGTCTTTTCTTAACTCGTGATGAAAATGAGAATGTTTTTACTGAAGAGGTGCTGGTGCAGGCAAAGAGGCATGAACATTAACTTCTAGAGTTGCTTTTCCTCCATGTTCCAGATAAACATTTGTTTTTGAGGCTATGGAGTTTTCTTTGTAAGCTTTCTGAATATGTTGTTTGATACACATAAAAAGCTGTTGCTTTATCAGAATAAACAGACTGCTTATATAGGGAGCTGAAAGAACCTGAGTTACTGGCCCTCTGTAAATAATTCAATACACTGACCTCTTTTTCTTGTTTTTTTTTTTTTTTCTCAAGAAAATAATTCACTTTTTTTTCCTATCTCTTTCTAGTTCTTTTATTCTGTATTTCCTTTGGGATTTTTTTTTTTTTTCTGTTCAGTGCTACCTCTGCATTCCGGCTGGAGTATGAGGACAGCATAGGACCTGCTCTGAGGCTAGCAGTAAATATTTTTATTAGGTAAACTGGCATGGACAAGACTAAGGAGAAATATCAAACTCACAAATACAGAGCAAGGTATAGCTTTTTTTTTCCCTATATGTTGTTGTGTAGAACAGTAAATGCAACCATGTTTATAGAATCTGTACAAAGTAATATTTAACCATAATTTCAAGGCAAATTGCTGCTACAAAATTGGTTCTTAAACTGCAATGTGAGCTTTTGTGAAACATTTCAACATGTCAAAAGCACTGAGAGCCACCCTTTATTCCCTGGCTCTCTAAGCCCCCCCACTACAGCACTGGAAACAGCAAGTGGGCACACAGGCATTGTCTGTGGTAGTCAGTGGCAGGACTTGAGAAAACAGCATGAAGCTGTGTCAGGGGAGGTTTAGCTTGGACAGCAGGAAAAGGTTCTTCACCCAGAGGGTGGTTGAGCACTAGAATAGGCTCTCCAGGGAAGTGGACTGAATCGAAGAAATGTTTGGACAACACTCTCAGGACTATGGTGTGGTTCTTGGGATGTCCTGTGCTGGGCCAGGAGTTGGACTCCATGATCCTTGTGTCCCTTACTACTCAGGAGATTCTATGATTCTGTAATCTGTGGGAATCACTGGTTGTGCTAAAATTGTAAGCCAAGTCCCTTACTGCTTTCCCAGGAATCACTCATGTGGCCCTGATTTCAGAGGGATAAAGGTAAATCCTGGGTTGTTTCACTCTCCATGAAGTAGAACTAACTAGGGGAAAAAATGTTACGATCAATCAATCAATCAATCAAACAAACAAACAAAATAAACCAAACAAAAAAAACCTCAAAAAAAACCAAAAAATAACCCAAAAAAGACAAAAATAAAACAAACCAGGCAACCAGAGAAAAAATAAACAAGCACAAAACAGACACAGTACTGCTGAGGAAGAAGGGCCTTGTTTTTCAATCCTGAGCAGGAACTTTTACCCTCCACTTGTGAGAAAGACAGAATAGCTGTGTGGTCTGTGGTTTGGAGCAGCACTCCTCCTTTCCGTCCTGCCTCCCTCAGCCCAGCCCAGGACTGACAGGGGTGAGCAGAGCGCTCCTGAAAGAGCCCCTGTGTGGATGCCAAGAGTCCTGCTCCCCCACCGTGGCAGGATGCCTCTGAACCAGTTTTTCACTGTGCCTGACAACTCTTTCCAGCAGAACAAGTGAATGCGTGTTCTGTAGCATTTTTTCTCCCTAAGGATATTCTTTCTGTTTTTGTTAATATTCAGTATGTATTTGATCTTCTTGCCTTCACAAGACAACCAAGCACGGCTTGTCAGCAGTTTATTAGCAAGAGAGAAAGAGGAAGGGCAAAAAGGGGTTATGTGCATGAGGAAAATGTCAGGTTTAGATAAAAAATTGTGAGGTCTGCTCCTTCAACAGAGTTAAATTCAATGGTTTGAAATCAAAGCTTTCTGTAATCAAACCATGAAACTGAACTGATAATCATGCAAACCATTGTTTTGCTTGAACCAGAAGTAAATTGTCATTTCAATGCTTTTCTGAATGCTGCAAGAATTGAACCAAAACAGATTTTTAGTTGCAAGCTAAACACTACAAATAAAAATATACAACTCCCTAGCAGGGACTTATTTAATATGAGCCTTATTTGCACTTGATAGGAGCTTCAAAGCAAAGTCATGTCACAGCCTATTCCCCTGTCTCTCCTCCTTCCCACTCGACTTGCAGGCACAAAGAGCACAAACTCTCTCTCCAGCTACGACATTGCCCTTCTTTACTCTGTGCTGGGCCAGCAGGGAGACGTGGCAGAGTCTCTGTCCTTGGAGATATTCAAAAGCCACTTGGACATGGTGATCAGTGGGGAGAGGAGTGCGGAGAGGAGTGGGCTTGGTGGTCTCTAGAGGTTTCTTCCAGCCTGAGTCAATCTGGGATTCTCTCTCAAAGGGCTTATTGCTCCTGGATATTCCTTAAAAGTTCTGCCTGTAGAGGAATATGGGCCTGCATAGAGGATTCCACATGGGGAGTAAGGGAGAAAAAGTCAGAAATGCAGACTCCACTTTCCAACTGCAGAATTGATAATGGCCTCTCACGTATATTTCAATGTATGCAATAGAAAGCGCTTACCTGTCATTGCAACAGGAGGCTTGATTGTAGAATGATTTAAAAGTCTGGTCTTGATGTACAACTCTAATAAAATTGGTGGAGATATACAGTTCTGACAGCAATGTGTAAAAAGTGGCTGACTGTCTCATTTTAAAATACTGATTTGTATTAGTTTTACTTCATTGGTTTCAAGGAGCTTTTCTAGATTTATATTGATGCAAGCAAGATTAGAAACAAACTCGACATCTGCAACTTTTATATTTATTACTAAGAAATCTCTGATTCTCAGACTGATCCACTACTGCTCCAAGCAACCCAGTTCCTTTCTTTTCCCAGCCCAGTAGCAGAAAATACTTTTTTTTTGGTACGTGGCAGTGAATATATTTTTATCACTTTTAATGCTATTTAGCATTTAATAGAAATCTGACCCTCTTAGCCTTATACCTTGTCTTCTCCCTGCAGCATAAGCATGCCATCACCTGTAATTTCTGTAAGTCCAGATCCCAGTAGTCCATGTATAAGGATGAGCAGAAATCTGGTGCTTGGCAGCTGGAAAGCATGCCAAGGTTCAGTGCTCCAAAAGCAAAATGATTTTTCTTACTTATTTTGAGTGGTATGAGTAACTTCTTCACTTCCACAAATGATATAGGAGTAAATCTAGAAGCATTAATCTTCCCAGTCTCTGCCTCTGCTAATGTGCAGCCACAGCCCTCCTTCACCTCTGCATTGAGTTCCTTAGAGCTGCTCATAAGCACAAGGGGGCTACTCTTTCTACTAGGCTACCAAATGTTTCAACAAAAGAAGTGAAATATTCTCTTTATGTTGCTAAGATTAATTTTATCTTTAAGGAAATTACCAAACAATTCCTAAATACAAATATTTTCTGGCTATTTTCTTCCTTTTACACTAAGGAGTAGAAAAGCAAACTTTAATCATGTATATAATCCTCAGATCCTCGCGTGTCTGTTGTATTTCTCTTCATGGCAAAAATCAGATTGAGAGTAGAAAAATAGCATTTTAGAACAAAATAAATCAGTTTAAAATAATGACTCATAAAATACTGAAGCCTGTGCAATTTCTTTTTTTTTTTTTTATTTTAGAAATTGAAACAGATTGAAGTTATGCCAAAAAAATTCGTTTATTGTATTAGCATATCTTCTCTGTCTTCCTGCCAAATCTATTTTACAGGGAAATCATGGAGGGAAGGGAGAAAAGAAAGAAAGAAAGAAAGAAAGATAGAAAAAAGAAAGAAAGAAAGAAAAGGAGAACTAACAGAATTTTCAATATTATAATTTGGAAAATACTAAGTAATGTGCAGGCATGGGGATGTATTTTGGTATATGTGTTGAGCCAATTCTATAGGTTCAGCACAGTTTAAGCAGCTCAAGAGAATCACTGTGACTTGAGGGGAAAGCATTCCCCCTGTCTTTTATGTAAAGAGAAGTAATATTCCCCTACCTACAGGTATCTTAAAAGTGACTGACTTATAAGAAATGCAAGTATATGAAACCCAACAAAGAAATATATTGTATTAAGACAATTGCATTTGATTTTCAATATAAATGAATAACAAATCAAAATATTCAAGATGACTAAACATTAAAATCAACAAATAGAACATGCATAATTGGTATGAGACAATGTTCAGATCAAAATGACAATCTAGTAAACATAGATAATTCCCTGAATTATTTGATTATTAGGTTTGATTTGATATAACAAGAGCCCAGACTAGAGCCACAGATCCGAATTACTGATAAGTAGCTTGAGTAGCTCCGGCTCATGCATGGACTGTCAATGTGTCTCTCAACTCGTTTCACACTTGACCTCCTGGAGGGCAACGGAACTGTGCACAAACCTACCCTGTGCTTTCTGCTCCCAGGCTTTGTTAAAAAAGGAAAAACTGCACCAGAAAATCTATATTGAAGTAGTACCAAAAACAGAAAAACCTCATGTCTGAAATTCTTAAAAAAACAGAAAAAAAGGAAATGAATTCATGAATTGAAAGCTCTGCCTACATAGTGCCTCTTAAGAGCAGCACTCTGATGCATTAATAGTCAGGGCAGAAGTTCAGTTTAACTATTGCTGCAGCTTAAGGTACACAATTACATTCTTCAGCGTTGACATTTTCACCTTGATAAGCATAATAATGCCATGCAGATGCAGACTAAAACCCATAATTTCAGCACTCTGCTTCTATTCACGTTGATTATAATAGGGCACAGCACTGAAGCATGCACAATCCTACATTTAATTGTCAGCATAGCCCTTCATTTAAACAAGAAGTTAGTTAACAGGATGCCTGCTTCAACGAGTGTCGGAGGCATTACAAATAGCTGGGGCTAAACAGAGGAAGTTAAATGTGCCAGCAAAAATGTGCAAAAAGACAGTGAGGGCCTAAATTCAACTCCAGTTTCTCTGTGGGTTTTGATACAAATTAAAAATAAAATATGATATGTTTATATTTGCAAGAAAGAGCCTGGGTTTGTTGGTTTGGGGTTTTTTCCCTTCTTTCCTTTGTTTTTTAAAGTAGGGAAATTTTCTCTGCAGTTAACTCTACATCATTAGGAAGCAGCCAGCCATATGATGACATTGAAAGACAGATTCTTGTATGTACAGAAATACCCAAATATAATAAATATGTCTGAGTTAGAAAAGCAAATGTATAATATTAAAAGAAAGGCTGTATAAATTAAGCAAGACAAGAATTCTATACATTGCATTTTGTTTCCTAAGTCACTTCTGGGAGGACAAGGAAAGCAACATATAGCAAACAGAAAATTATTTAAACTGGGACAATAGTCATACATATACATATACACATATACTTAATTTGTACATGTATGTATGTATATGAATCTATTGATTGAAAAATATCTTCCTGATAAAAAATGAATATCAGCAATACAAAAATCTTATACCTGATAAAATTTCTTGTATTTTTAACTTGTACTCTATTGTTGCTTGATGCTTGAAGCAGCACAAGTTTGAAAAAAAAAATGAAACAAACCACACCCAAAACTCAAAACAATGAGAATAGCCTTGTTCACATCTACCACATAATTCACTTTTATGATGCCATAATGCCTTGGTAATATATTTTAATTCTTTCTGATAATATGAAAAGGATAGAAGACTCTTAAAAATTAATCATTTTGAAAGGGAAGGGGGTCTTTGCCCTGGCTCATTAAATGCTGTGTTGTGTTTTCTAGGCATAATTAACCATCAGGCACTACATGCACTTCATGAGATGACATATCCAAAGAGCTGCAGAAGTTCACTGGCTCGTGGCTTTCTCACTCCAAACCAAGGAGTTACCTTATGACTGCTGGTGGGAAAGCAGCATATGTCACACGCTGAGCTGAGGAGCTGGTGGGAGGTCTGGCAAGACATCGTGCAGATTCCAGGGCTGACTCACAGTCAGACCACGTCTGCTCTTCACTGAAGGTAGTGGCAGCCACAAGCTCAGCTCATGAGCATCTGGCACTAGACCTGCTGGTTTACTTTGTTAGAAATTTCATGCTGTCGCTGTATTGTACTCTAAAGTGAAAAAAAGTTGCGTCTCTGGGGTACCCAGCTAGCCTGACAAGATGTGTTTGCACTGGTTTAGCAGCAAAGCTATAAATTACTGTGCTGGCTTATATATCATATAAGCCAATGCAAAACTATGATAATGTAATTAGCCCATGAGCTTGTAGTAAATACAGACTTCAAAGCAACTACTGTAGCAGATTTATGCACATTTTCTGCCAATTTATTTCCAACTCTCCCTCAAACCTAACTGGGTATAATACTTCAAGGTCGAATCTCTGCCTTGGATTATTCTGGATGCAATTCATAAACTTGCAATCGGTTCAGGTTTTGTTAAAATGACTTTTTTTATCCTTTTATATAAATTAAATGGGAACTTACCAACTTCAGTTAAATTTTGCAGACTAACAAATCAACAGGTAAATGTGGGAGGAAAGCCTTTGTAGCAGATGATGGAATTCATGAGTGGCGCTGAGAACCACTCTTCAGCTACAAGCCCTACTCCTGCTTTAGGAATGCTGTGTTGCTGGCCCCGAGGAAAGGAGCAAACTTAGGAAGCTTTTATGGAAGTGCTACACTGTGGAGCACTAGATGTTGTCAACAGAAGACATTTGCCATAGAAACTGTGCTGCAAGGTGTTTCCTCTGATGAGTTGGCTCTTGGTAGGCCAGAGTGCTGAGGTGGAACAAAGAACAAAGCAGCTGGATAGTAAA
Organism: Rhipidura dahli; assembly: GCA_013399225.1. Classification (NCBI taxonomy): domain Eukaryota; kingdom Metazoa; phylum Chordata; class Aves; order Passeriformes; family Rhipiduridae; genus Rhipidura; species Rhipidura dahli. The sequence continues at coordinate 45,718 of VXAC01001335.1, forward strand.
ATCCCCTCATGGAGAATAATATGATGTTGGTGGTAGGACTTGCAATTAATTTTAAAAGTGCACTATAAATTAAGTGCTTATAGTTTTGGAGTGATGTGTAGTGCAATTCAAATGTTGGGTGCTCTAAACTTCTTGAGCTCTAATTAACCACTGCATTCATTAAAAAAAAAAAAAAAAAAAAAAAAAAAAAGGAAAACGGCATTTATTTCATAGAAGAAAATAGTTGAATGTGTTTATATGAATCATTTAATAGCTGTCAACAAATGATTACCAGATCTCAGAGTCAAAAATCATCTAATTGGCCCTTAGCATTTAGAAGCAGTTGAGTGATTGGGAGGATACTGCTACATAAATATTGTCACATACCTTAATAACAAATTATATAGCATTTATATGACAAATCATATTGAAGGAAACATGCATAAACATTTATTATTCAGAACATGAGGTGAGATGAGACAACAACAGATCCCCACCACAAACAGTGCTTTTTATACATTAATACTGATAAACTGAAGCAGTCATGCTAAATTGCCTCTATAAGCCAACTGGCACCTCTGGAGTTGTCCTGATAGACCACAAGAGAGAGTTCTTCAGTGATTTTATTACATCTAAATTAATTTTACACCACATTTTGTGTTCCTATTATGCTCAGAATTATGCAAAGACAGTGTTTACTACTTCATGTGAGGTTACCTTTCAAAACTAATGATAAAATTTATGTTGGAGGGGCAACACATATAATAGCTTTCTCCTAAAAATCTTGCAATGATTCCTTTTTAGGATGCTGTAAAATCAATAAAACACCATTATCATAATGCAGCAATTTCCTGTGCATTCTTCCTGTGGCTGGTGGCCTCACTTTCCTGTTGAGATTGTATCCTCTTCCTCTGCTTCACTGCTGCTGTGACCACATTTTTCTGTGCTCTTATATGGGCAAGATGAAATGCTGTGCCTAAGTACAAATCTTCCTCTCTCATCTCTAATGGAGCCTAAATAATTTGCCTGTGTTATGTCATCGTCCTGGTTAACTCCAAGGTAAATTGAGTATATGTAGAGGAGGTCATCTAGCATTTGACTGTGATTGTCTCGGGGTTTTCTCACACCTGTCAGAGTGTTTGTCCAAGATATTAGGGTTGCCTTAAGTACTGAAATTCCTTTTTCTTTTATATCATTCTTTTTTTTGCTTCCTTTCTTCCCTTTCTACACACAGATGAAGGTACTCATCTATAAAAATACAAGCCCCACATGGATAATTTATTTTCCTTCAATACTTGGGGAGGTGGGGCAGAGGCTTCCTCATTGACACTGGCATAATGCTGACATAAATGAGATCAGTTCTAGGTGAAGATTCCATGGTTTGAAGTTTCTCATGAGCTCAGCTGACCATGAGAGACTGTGCCATAAAAACAACAGAAATACCACAACTGCTGAAATGAGAGGAATGGATATAGCAGCATGTTTAACTCCCCCACTGCTGAGCAATTTGTGCAGATGTCAGTGCAGAAGTTCAACAGTTCTGGATTTTCTGCTATCAGTAATAGTAGAAGATGCAATAAAATGAGAAAGAAACATGCTGCTGTTGCTGCTGCTGCTTTCAAAATAAATATTTTACTAAAAATGCATGATAAATGTAAAATACCACAAAGTTATGTTCCTGAAAAATAATTGATAACATTTCCATCTCAAAACATTCTAAACCAAATAAGAAACATCAAAACATTATTTAATGAAGAAAACCAGGCCAGATGCAATGGTGTTGCAGTATGTAGGAAATTCAGTGGGGTACCTTTATCCCTCTTTCACATAGTCAGTACTGCCTGAATCCAAAAGAAATGCCTTGAAATGAATGTTCATCATTGCCTCCCAAACCCCACTGGACACTTGATAGGCAGTTTGTAACTTTCTAGAGCAGAAGGGATAAAATCAAAACTGAAGTGAGTCATGAATCTTAATTGATTTTTTTTAATAGCATAATTTTCAACAGTGATTATTTTATGCATTCAAATTAATTTGAATATAGCTGAGCTTCTATTTCTACTTTAACCCTCTTTAAATTTTGAGTATATTTGTGATTTGAAAGATGTGGGCATGGGGGTTGGATTTTTTTCCTTATTAGCTTTTTAATTCCTTGGTTTCTGCATCTATCAATAAATTTGTCAAAGTTACTATTATGCTAATTCAGAACACTGTTTTGTTTTTCATTTTTATTTGGGTTATTTTGATAATAAGGAAAATGTCAATCCATTGCCATTGGAGGAGGAGGGAAAAGAAGAAAAAGTTTCAAATTAATATGAAATATTCTTTCTACTGACTGAATTTTGAGTATTGTTTAACTGAGTCATAGTCATTGTATTTACTTTCAGATGAGAGCATGACATGGCATATTGCTGAGAGAATTAACTCCTCCTGCAACTGCCATAGAGAGTTGACAACTTTTTTCCAGTCTTTAGGACAGCATCTTTAGTAGTAGTATTGTATACTTCTTTCTGAATATATACCACATACTTTCAGAAGAAAATTCAATTTGCCTTCTTGAGACATTTTCATATCAGCAGGCAATACAGAGACAGAGAACAATATTCATGCGATGGTTGTGGCTGCATTTCAACTGCTCTGTTTAACTTGCCATCTGAGTATATGAAATTATTTTTAAAAGTGCATATTTAAGATAAGATTCAGCATAACATAAACTAGATAAGATGGCAGCAGGGGTTGGAATGAGATGAACTNTCCTCCCTGCCCCATCTTTCCTTAACATTTGTTTCTCATCATCTTTTCATCTGTGTCTTTTTTCTCCTAACTTGGATGATTTCACGTCCTTGTCTTAAACTGCAAGTATAATCAAATCAGAAATTTGCCTCTGTGTTCTTTCTCTCCAATGTACTTTCATTAAAAACACAGCACATGGAGCTGACTTTGGAACAGAATAAGAAAGAATCTGTAAAGTGTCCTTATTTCAACACTTGTTTTACCTTGAGAAATGCATTTTGTCTAATCTATTGATCTATAACCATCTCATGATTCAGAGTTTTCCCCTTTGTCTTCTAACTTCTCCAAACATTGCTGCTGCCTCAGTCTTAACAGATCTCCATAGAAATGAAAGAGTGACTGCTCAGTTATTTCCCACATGACATTAATTTTAGATATTCTAAACCTTGGTCTATTGTAATATACCTGAGCTCTTTCACCTGTTTTCCTGTTTAGTGCAGCTTAGTTATTACACTCTTCAAAATCACACAATTAACACAATTTCATTTCATTTTTTAGATATTAAGAATGCTTTCAACAGAATTAAGCTAAAATTAGATTGTAGTAACTCAATTTTTGCCTCTAGTCATTTGGGAGGCTTCTTCTTTTCTTTTCTTTTTTTTTTTTTTTATAATTCATTAAGAATTAAATTGTGCTTATTTGTTCACAACATCCCTCTGGCCTTTAATATCTTGAAATATATTAATTGTACCCCCACCTCCAAAGAACGAGTCCTTGTTTTATGTGAGTTTCTCCTACTATTCTCTAGAACCTGGAAGATAACGATCACTTTTTTCCTGCCCATTTTTCTCTCAGTTCCAGTCAAGGACATTGAATTTCAGTTTCGGGGAAGGGACTTGTGCTAAATTACTACCACAGAAACAGAATGTGCACAGCAGTAACTGACAAATCTTGGAAGAATGTGGATAAAACAGGAATTCAAGCTTTGGTTCAATGGTTTTCCTTTTAATGAACCCAGTTCTCAAATATTTGAAACCTGTGTGTCAAAGGCTTTTGGCCTTTGCTTCAGTTCTTTAGCTATTTAGGAAATTTGCATAAAGGCACATGGTCAGACTTCAAAACAGGTTGAGGTTAAAACTGTTTGATACAAGTCCTTGTGATTCAATTGTTTGGTTTTGTGGGGTCTTTTTCTTTTTGACAAGCTGCACAATTTATCAGATATTGCTCAGAGATTAAGAAAGATGTTCAGGAACAAAAAAATACATGCATGCAATCATTTCTATTTTTGTAGAATTACTTTATTAAACAATTACCATTTTGTTATAGTCAGAGCTCTGAAAATACCTTATTCCCCACAGTAGTTATTCTTGATTTTGCTTTCTTCTGTTCCAGTTTTATTCTCTTGACTTTGCACCCTAAGTGTCTTGCCTTGTCCTCTATCTTCTTGTTTGCTTTTTCCTACAATCAGCTTCATTTCTCCCATGCCCTTGTGGGAAGCACTTTTTTTCTTATACTGAGATTGGCTTTTTAGCCTCTCACTGTAAGCTCTCATTTTAATTTGCACAGAGGTACTGCCACTCTTTTTGTACAAACCAATAGTGAAATGGTCATCACCCAGTTACAGAGATGCTCTAACGCTTGTGACCATCCTCACATACTCCCTGGGAGAACAAAATATTTCCTTATTTGCCTTTTGGAGAATGGAAAAGGGTTGCTAAACTGGCCTTGCTCCTGGGACAAAGGTACCAATGAGAGCTCCCTGTCCTCAGTTTCCTCTGGGATGCTGTCACAATCCACTAATATAAAGTGGGGTTGTGATGGTTTTTAACACCGATCTCAGAGTGCCAAAGAAACACAAATGGGGATTTTTAGTTTCAGTCAGCACAATGCACTTTATTGTGTTCCAACACAGTGTTATTGTGATAGAGAGGGAGAGATATAAGAAACAAAGGAGAGAGAGAAAATGGGGG